>RJJA01000056.1:0-162613 GCA_003724045.1 Lepidurus arcticus | reverse complement strand
ACCCCTATGTCAATTATGCATATTAACCGAGTAATTAATTATTTAGTGGTTTTAGCTCCGCCCCTTTGGTCCAAAATTTAAATTTCCCTATCCTTATAACACGGGAGTACAGTTGGCCGGAGACCTAGCGCCTTTACCTATTAGCGCATTCAAAATCGGACCTTCTATTCATAGGGTCGGCACTATTATCTTTATTTAGAATGCTTAAACAAGTCTCTATGTGCTTTTATTAACTTACAAACTCAATCACAAAAATCTGACTTTTTCTTCGCGCCGCGACTTGCGGGCTCCGCTGAACGCCATGCAGCGAGCGTTACCCGCATAGTGGGAACCGCCTCGTGCTGTCCCATTGCCAGGGGATGGGCTCTCGACAGCGAAGCCAAACCGAAACTTGCCTAAAGGCTCCCGGCGCGGGTCTCGGCCCGCCCCGGCCGGACGGCAAGCTACGCCGATCGGGCGATGGCGCGAAGAAAAAGTCAGATTTTTGTGATCTTATCAGTTATGAAGCAACAGATATTACTGCGCATTTGCAAAAGGAAAGGCATTTCAAGAGTAAGGATTACTGAGATATTTGCAAATTTATGTGATGCATAACAATACTACGCATCACATAAATACTATTGGTGTCCTTTAGATTTAGATAGACTATTTCTTTTGCAAATTTAGTCAGTAAAAATTACAGCTCTATTGAATAACATGAAAAGGTGTATAGTTCCCCTTTAAGTGAAGTTAAACTCAGGAAAATACAGAACTTACAGTATAAATAAAAAAATACAGTATATTTTGAAACACTTCGCACGAAATGTTAAAAAACCTGTTAAAGGAAATAGAACCTGTTAAAAGAAAATGTTAAAGGAAATAGAACCAAGATACATCCCATAAATACTATGTATATTGAAACATTTTCGCATGAAATGTAAAAAACAAATCCAAATCACACAAAAAAAATCACGATACATCTCATGGATTAATTAAATTTTTCTGCTTACATGGATGATTGCGAGGAAAATGTTGTCCAAGACTTTAAAATACAATACTTTAAAATAAAGTATTAAACTCGCCCACGTCCTCTGCCCAACGAGACACGACTGGAACTGTCAGACACGCTTGGAAACTCAAATGAAGCAAAACCAGGTGGAGGACGAACATTGGCGATTCGACCACGTCCAAAAATATGCGAATTACTATCTGAAGCAAAAGCAGACGCAGCCGGAGCCAGGGTGCAAGCAGCATTGCCGACATTGAAGAAATTCGCAGCAATGCGACCTAAAAACCATACTTCGTAATCCCAGCTCTTAAATCTATTAACGAAAAGAACATACTTTTAGGACCTTCACTTTGCGGTGGTCGAAAGGCGGGTTTCGGGGCTGGCTCCTGGAGTTGAGGAGCAGAGTGAATCTGTGGAAATGCTGGGTTACCAAGGCTAAGAAAAAAAGCTGAATTAAAGCAAGAATTATTATAATTAGAAAATTACCCTTTTTCTCTCAAAACATTCAACCTGTGACGCTCCGTGACTACGTACTGCTTTCTTGCAGCTTTGGTCAACCCTTGAGGGGTTCTGTGAAAAATACAATATTATAGAAGTACTTAAACCACATCTGCTAAATAAATCTGAATAAAATATAAATAATTGCGCTTTGCTTACGCAGTGATCATTGATGATTGAATCTTCTTCTGTGGGTCGTAGCTACTGACAAGAATTTCATCGTCCCAATTTTCGGATGCGTCGTACGTATCGGCGACTTTGGGAAATGTTTTTGGAATCACTTGATCCTTCGGCTCTGAGAAATAAAAGCTAGAGAACCTCGCATTTACGCAAACCAAAAAGAAGCTTACCAACAATCAACATCTTTTCAACGGTAACTTTTTCTGGGCAAGTCTTTACGTGTTCTGCCATATGAGATTTCTTTACGTGATGACCGTTGGTATAAGGGCAAATATCAAATTCATGAGCATTGGATGCCGTCTATAATAACGGGAAAGTTATTTGTATTCTTAGTCTATAGTGTCCTAAGGTAATAATTACCTTACGGCAGCGATGAATATGAAGTATGAAACGTTTAGGCTGGAGATTGTGTGCAGGATTGTACGGACACGTCACTAATTGCTCCGTCCAGGAATCCATCTTAAAAACACAGAAGTGAAAATTAACAGAGTTGAATATTAATATTGCAATAGACTGCGATAAAATATAAACAGAAGTTAACAATTCAGTAAATTGCTACACACTGTTGATAAAGAAGAGCTGAGAACTCAACTTACCGTAATTTACGAGTAGAAGGTACAACAAAAACGCAACCGATCAAAACAGTTTGAAACTGGCACAAATAATTGACGGACAGGAAATGTAGAAATGTTTGTTTGGGTAGGGCTACCAACTGCGAAGCGCCGATTTCAAATCTTTTGAATAAATAATTGCTAAAAATACGTAAGAAGCACAGTATAAATGTGGTAAGAAGGGTTACTATAAACGTCAACTGTCCCGTCATTTGCTTTTCTTCCTCTTTAAATACAATGCTTGACCCAGGTTGACTCGTTTAAATAACGATACTTCAGGGAACTGGACGACCTGTCGTAGTAGGATCTAAATTTAGAAAGTCTAAATAGACCTTTCCCCTGTCTATTATCAAAAGAGCAAATTTATTCTACAGCCGCAAAAAAAACGAAGGAAATAAGAAGATTAGAGGGTATAAGCTTCTAAGAATGTGACAGAGGATAGAACGTTCTCTAGGGATAATACTCAGCTAGGTGAGGATGGAGCAAAGGTTAACGCAATCATGTGCAAGGATCCAATAGCAAAGAAACCACCGAACACAATAACTTAAAAAGTGCCAGCAAATTAAATGCACGTTGTATTTTTTAAAACGAATATTTGCAGCTCATGTCTATGGTTACGACTTTGCAAACTTGGTGATATCTACACTTCACGAGTTAACAATTTTATGCTAAAATGTACACGCAACCAGGGAGGTCTACGGGGAAATGCATTCTAATTATGTGGAGGTTATACGAGCTCCTTTTCACATAACAGTTCCGTATAACATAATGACTCGCCTCTTGATGTATTTACGAACCTTATGGGCGTTCCTTCTATTAGTAAGAAGGCGAAGAAGACGTATTTACAACGGTTGAATCTGACCCGGTATGGTCCCTCGGGATTCATGGAAAATGAGGCCATCACAGATGTGTATACAGGTAAAGGTAGACGGGGTAGAATGCAAAACGTTGAACCGTTGGTACACAAGACAGGAAACGGGCAAACCCCCCTTTTTCAATTTTCATGCTTATAGATGAGCTTTTGGAGTAAACCTTTTGGAGTACCACAACCTCATGGGATACAATTCGACGGTGTTGCCTTGTAAACAAGAAATTTCGGATCTTTACTCCCCTTCCCCTTAACAGTTTTCCCTGCTTCAATAAACAGCAGGCGTGACGAATTTCCGAGAAAGCTTCATTATAAAGCAGAACCCTTGCTATTGCTATTGATGGCAATAACCTGTTCCGCAAAGAGAAATAAACGGTCATTTCGATTGCTTTACCAATTGCCTGTAGCAACGTGTTTGGTACCTGTTTGTCTGCGCATGTACCGTGCATATCTACACTGGCGGATAACAGATTTCCAACAACTCGTTGAAAAAATCAGCCAACAATAACCGTCACATAACTAGATCAAGTTAGCTGGCAGCCCTTGAACGGTTATTTTGCTGGAACAAAATAAAGGAGCAGGGCTGTCATTTCCAGACCAGTAAAGCAGAAATGCATGGCGGTGTGCTCAACTTTTCACTTGCATGCCCGAGAAAGACCCAATCGCTCAACGAGCGTGCCTTATCTTTTTTTTTGCAGGAGTGCCTATATTACTTTTTAGTGTCCATTGCAACCAATACAAAGTTTATAACTTCCGATATTATTTTAGTAGACTATCAATGTTCTCCGTTCACTTTTAATAATGCTTGCAAAGCTGTAAGATTTGCAACACAGGTGTTGGAAGCCTCCTTTGATTCAACGCCAAGATTCTTATTCAAGTTTCAGGTAAAGAGACAGCGGGGAAATTATATGCTGCATTCTTTGGTCCCTTCTGGAGTGCATCCCGCAGTGTGAACGCACTGCGAAGAAAGAGTAGACACTTCAATTCATTTGCATGCCAAGTACCAAATAAGGGGGGACTCTGGCTGCCTGCTTGGATGGAAGAGAATAGAAACTTACTGCAAAAGGATTTGGCCCACATGGAAAATTACGTTTGCTGTCCGTCTTTCCTCTTTGCCTCGTTTGCATTCTCTAGTGTCAATATCTCCCCTACACACCATACCGACATTACGACCGCAACTAAAGCCCTTTTATTGTGTCGCCCCTTCCGTTTTCCCCCTTCCGTTTCCATCGGAATTTGCCGAACTATGCCTCCAGTGTGCGTAGATAATATATTGTATGGAATAGAACTCATTCTAGTTTCCCGTTCCGACAAACTTGAGCCAACAGCGAACTTTCTTAGAAGGTTTAGAAACTCAATAAGAATTCTTGCCATGTAGTACCTAGGTTGTATTCGAGTGGCACAGGCGCAATGACCATTCATTACGAAATTCTATCACAGACGCCACTTTAGCTAACAAGGCTAGTCGAGGCAGGCGGTTTCGCCTTCATTAGCACTGGCTGGACTCATTACGATATTTTTTGCTCACAGATGACCTGGTGGCCTAGCTCTTTGGTATGAGGAAGACCAGAGGGTGGCTAAGCTGAGGCAGCAACAGCGTGAGCTAAAAGCGTGTATATTAGTGAGACCAGGAAAAGCCACACATTAATGCAATGGTTTACGCACAGTAGTAATATAGGCTCACGAACACTACAGAACGACCAGCGGACACAAAAGAGACAGCAAACGAGGATCTTGGCGTTGTCGTTGCATATTTTCCTCAGCCTTGTGGACGAACAATCAGATAAAACTTCAAAATATCAGTTCCAAAGGATACTATGCAAACACTGTACCAAAAGAGCAGATCTGACAAGCTGATTTGAAATTTTCAAGGTTGAAATCGCTGTCCCTTGCGTTTCGTTAGTTGGTCGTCTTTTCCCTTCCTATTCCAATACACGGCAATGGGATAGAGTTGAGCTGTCGAGCAAGTTCCAGTTTTTAAGCCAAAAGTAAGCATCTGGCGTTAATGGGTTTTTGGGAGTTGATGCACACTACAAGTCTTCCAGACCGACAACATATCTTTTTGGGGAACCACAGCCTATAATAACCCACCGCCATCGACGTCCAAGTTTAGTATCTGCAACTGGGAAAGGAAGTGATGTGTTATTTTAATGACCCGAAGAAAGCTACTTTGAATATGGCATGAATGGGGCTTCGGAGTTCTTAGTCCTGAGCCCATGAGCCTTGTTCAATTCAACGTCATGGCCGGACCATTGAAACCTACAAAAAAGGCAAAGGAAACAGGTTCAGATTGAGCACACCAAAAAGCAGAACTGGAGAGACTCCTCAAAAAAGCATGTTACGGCTTTCTTGTTTATCTAAGGACGATCAACGAAAGCAGCACGCCTTTACTTCTTGTATGGGTATCACTTTGATTGGCGTCAGAACAGGAAAAAAATGCACAAGTAGAAGAGCGTGTCGAAGACCCGCGCTGGAAGGCCCAAAATCTCTCATCTTCCCCAATAAGGTTTACTGCAAGACAAGCTATATTTATTCCTGCTCTACTGCCTTAAGCTTTGCACGAAGGGGCTGATTAATCAGGAGATGGATGATATTTCCACGTTCCAAACAAGCTTCCTCGCCGATAGTTGATTTAGCTTAACATTTAAGTCGATTGTGGTCAAAATATAAGCAAGAAAACAAGAGCATATGGTACGCGACCTGAGACGACCCTTTACCCTCATTTGCCGTGCCCAACACGTCAAAACGAGGAAAGTTCAGCAATGAGGGCTGCTGCTGCTACAAGACAGACGAGCGTAAACGAGGATACACAGGTGTTCGATTTCCATATACCAAGGCCAAAACATCATCTTCTAGGTTAGGAAATACCAGGGTCTGCATCTGCCAGTCTAGTTATACTGTCAGTTTTCGAAACATCTCGTCAATAACCGTTGCTGAAATAACCCACCCCAGAAAGATCCATTTTAGCCCAATATTATTCCACTAGACATTTGCTTTCAAAAGGCTTGTCTTCGGTAAACGATATGTCTTTTCCTAACCCCAATGAAAACTCTTCTCAAATCGTACCAATATTAGTTCTGGTGGGCTGGTCCCATGTGCGAACCTCTCAGTACTAAACTAAGACTGTCAGGAACCAAGGTCCTTTTTCTTGGGGTTGCTCGGTTTGACGCTGTTCCCATGTTGAAAGGCTCGCATGGCCCAACTCGATGCATTCCCACGCTCAAATACAATAATAATAACCATCATATTCACATGGTGACTTTTTCTTACGGCTGCTGTAACGCAAAACGTGGTCCGTCGACCCTTTTCTATGGAACTTTGGTGGCCCCCAGCCCAATCCGGCCCTAACATGACGACGCCCTCGACGCTCTTGCGTCGTTCGCATGGTTGCCCAGGAATTGCCGTTTCGTTTGTCTTCGCCTCCGGAAGCTTTTAGCCTTCCATAGTGTCAGCCTTTCTCTTCCCATGCGGGCAAGTCCACTGCATTACAAAAGCCGTAGCGTCTCCGAAATCTAATTAAATTTCGCGCAATCTTACTCTCCCAGACAGTCGAAAAAAGTAACAACGCAAACCAGACGTGGTCTACTCCGCGATGCTGCGAAAGAGAGAAGGTTTCAGATTCGGCCACCCCTCGCATTCTTTTTCCTATGGGGAAAGGAACGTAAGCACTACATCTTGAAGCTCGTTTTCTGTTTCCGTGCGACGTGAGAAGACACGGGAAATGGTAAAAATGTAGCTTCGTTGACAGTCGACCCGAGACGAAACGTAACAAGATGCTAAGACGCAGTCTCCGAGTCGCCTCACTCCATCAATTATAAGCCTATATTTAGCTGAAAACGTCTCTGCCACCACGTCCATCAACGTCATTAGTTTGTGCTTGTACTAGTGTAATTCCACAGGAAATGGATACACGAAAACAAGTGCTGTATCTCTTTTTACCCAAGGCGTAGGATTCGAAAACTTACTGTGCTTTGTCTATACAACACATGCCTTCTAACGATATGCGCATGATAGAGGGACTTTGCATTTTGCCAAGGTAAAATGCATGTTTAGGCTTCGTGAGAGAGACTCTTCACCATCATCATCATGCATCGTGAACAATCGACAACTATGCGGCATAAGGCACATCAGAAATGAAAAGGGAACCCAAAGCTAAAGCGTAATCGTCAACTCAAGGCTAACGAAGCTTCCATAAGTTCACGAGCCTCATCTTTCTCATTCCACAGTTTGGGAAATCGTATTCACAAACTAGACGACTTTACTTTCTCTTTGGCCTTTTTAATCGTTTCCTAGAATGATCCCTCTCTAAAAGAAAACTTATTCGGCTCCCTATAGCACGGAAGCATTTTTTCTCAATGAGTTCATTTCCGTAAAGGAAGCCGAGGGAAGTCCCATTCGGTGAAAAAGATGACAAAGGGGATTAGAAAGCCTGAAAGATTTAAAGATCGATATCGTGCCGTACTAATCCTGGTAGATAATGGGAAAAGCGATAAAGCTTTATCTTTAGTACGATTCCGTTCCCATTGCCATTGCGATAAGCCTGACATTCAACTTCCATGTTCATGCTTGTGTTCATGCATCTTATTCCGCCTCGCACCTCTCGGGGGCTTTCACGTTAGCAATTGAAGTACTTATACGGTTCTTTACAAATGTTAAGAATGCATTTCCAAAAGAGAGGGGGGGGGGGGGGGGAAATCCATTTGATGATGAATAGAAAGACCGTCAACGTCGGTATCAAACACGCCTTCTTCAATCTTGCCTGGGCTCACCCAAGCTTTCCTGACCAATACATGTACTTTGTACCCCAGAAAGGATCTCCGGTTTTTCGACACTCCACCCAAAGCCAGGAGATTCATGCGACACAAAACGAATACAAGACCCCATGACGTAACATAATAAAACTTCTCCAACTTGGCACCCCACACCCTACCAGCATTAACTCAAGCATTAATCTTCCATCTTTTAAGCTTGCTTTTAAGAAACTACCTGTCTCTTAGATTGCCATGACCAAAAACTGATTAGTTGTTCTTGTTTTGGCACCGACGATTCTTGCTTCGTTGCTGTTGCTTCAGTTAACGACAGCCCAGAAGGAGGTAATGAATTTCACAGAAATGGCAAGGTTACAAAAGCAAACCTACCTCGCACATGTTCCTTGTCAACAAGAACTAAATTTAGCAATTCCACCACTTTGGAAACCAAACC
Organism: Lepidurus arcticus; assembly: GCA_003724045.1. Classification (NCBI taxonomy): domain Eukaryota; kingdom Metazoa; phylum Arthropoda; class Branchiopoda; order Notostraca; family Triopsidae; genus Lepidurus; species Lepidurus arcticus. The sequence goes on along the minus strand of RJJA01000056.1, from coordinate 154,266 downwards.
CACCCAATGGCCAAATAGTTTAAAGTAGGATGTCGCAATTTGCGAGGGTGGGCTCCTAGGCCATTTGTAAAAGTTTCGCAAACGCCCAGTTCTCTAACGTCTTTACAAACTTATAAAACCCAAAGCAATAACGGTCCCTCCCGTGGTTTCCTTGCAATGCTTGCATACAGTCTCGTTTAAAAAGTAAGGTAAGAAGTAAGGAAAACTCCCTTTCATAGGCGCGTTCTGGAATGTCCCAAAGATGGTCTTTTTTAAGAGGTGGAAAAGGCTAAAGGGTTAATTGGAAACAAGTAGGATAGGCGCTTCCCATGAGTCCCATACATGTTGAAGAGGGTGTGAGAAAGTTATATAAAAGAAACGGTCTTTGTTAGCTGTGCGCATGGTTATTCCATGCCGGCTTGAGAAGTCTTGTATACCAAACGGGCAGGGTACGGGGTTGCAGATCAATAGCCAGGGTCCCGGCATTGCATCCACATTCACGAGATCTTCGTTATGTCCAAAAACTGGGTCAAAAGACAAGCTTATTCAGAAGCGAGGGTAAGAGGGGTTTGTACCAACCCTCCCCCCTTCATTATTAGAAAAAGTTGTTTTGATGTTTAATCAACGTCTTATGCATCAGGCGTAACCGTCACATTTTCGTTCAGCGCCTCCGCTTGTTCACATTACTTGTAATCCAGCCTAGCTGCACATCGAAGCTTTCATAAAAAATTTAAAGATAAAGAAAGACCTTTGATCTCCATTGTCTTTGCAATGAATGGTGTATTGTGAAAAGATGAGACTGTATCACAAAAAACTGCCACTCCCGTGAGGTAAAAACCGATCATTATCTAAGTTTGTCTTCTTTCCACCTGGCTCATTGTTGTAAAATCATACAAGGAATAGATTGGTTAAATCGGTGGTATTCATACAACTCATACAAAGAGGGTCGGAATAACGTTTTTTTCGATAGGAATTAGGGTGTATTTTTTTACAGAACGGCAAATATAAACAACTATGTGTCCCAAATATTCCCATCAAAGTTTACTTCTTTCTGGCTTCAACCTTCAATCCTCTTCCCTGTAGTATTTATAGGCTGTCTTTTTTTCTGATTTCCATCACAGGATTTCTCATGGACGCCAATTTGATAGAAGAACAATGAGAATTAATTTTTACATACGCTGGCAAGCGCTCCACCCAACGCTTTGCTATTTTGTCTGTAGACTTCTCTTATGTACACAACGATGATACCAATTAAACTGCTCCTCCCCTGTACAGGAACCCCATTTAGTAGTTGGACCAGTTTCCAAGTTCGATTTAACAGGACAGACGTGCTGGAATATTTAAGGAGACTTTTCTCCCAAACTTCTTGGCTCTTTGGCTTTTGACTTATGCACGATGATGAGGCAATGCATTTTGTGTGTGTTTAGGGTAAAAAAGCAGGTCCGCTGCAGTTTTCCATTCTGCTGGGATTCAGTTGCTTTATCGATGACGTCGCTAGGTTTCCATTTTTGTTACAGTTTTATTTACAGACTTGGATACGAAGCAAAAAAGGTCTGTTTTTTTTTGCTGATGCCCTTTTTGGTTGAAAAGTGGAAAAGAGTTTACAGCGGCTCGTAGGGGCAGTGCTTTATCTAGTTTTCCGTCTCCCTTGTTTGGACATCTTGCGCTTCTTCATGATCATCTCGTAGAGAACTTCCAAACCTTCATCTAAACCGTCGCCAATAATGGCACAGGCTGGTTGCACATGGTACAAATGTTGAGGCCCCAGCTCGTGTAGCCCCAAGTATTTTTCAATGTCTTTGGGGTCGCGGGCCCCCGGTAAATCCTGCTTGTTTGCTAGAACTAATATAGGAACAGAAGAATTCTCAGGAGCTTTCGCTGTCCGTATTAACTCCATTTTGGCCTCTTCCATGCGCTCTAAATCCACACTGTCTAGCACAAACACAATGCCGTCAGTGCATCGCGTATAACTCTTCCACAACGGACGCAGTTTCTCTTGACCGCCCACATCCCAGACCAGAAACGTTATCCCTTTGGCTTTGCCTGATGAAGCTCGAATTTTTTCGCAATTAAAACCTATCGTGGGCACCGTGTTCATATATTGATCGAACTTGAGACGATATAAGGCAGTTGTCTTGCCAGCACTGTCTAATCCCAGCATTACGACGTGTAAGGGTGACGGATTGGATGGTAAGGCTTCGAGAAATGAAGCATTTTTACCCATACTGGCCCCCATGGCCAATTTACATGTCCTTTGGCGTGCACGCCACTGCCTCAATCAATGGTAAAATGGTACAGCTTATCTTGTTCACATATCCGTAAAGTTGAACGTCTTATAATGGTCTCCTGGTCTGTGGAGCCGTGTTTAAGCTCGATAGACACTAACCACAGTCTGGTAATCATGCATACGAATGCCGCAGTAGGAATTTAATCATTGTGTCAACAAACCTGTTGTTAAAAAAGACAATTAGCATGTGGCTACAAAACCTCAAAGTAATCAAGTTAAGAAACGGAGTTTTTTTACAGACTAAAAGGGCACGAGTGTTCAAGTTTTAGGCCTTACAGTTTGATTTTTAACGGAAAAACTTGAGCCTGGGGCTTTTTGAAAGCAACCCCATAAGCAAGTAAAGCAACCTGCTGACCATCTGGCTTATAATTGCTATACACCCGAATAATACAACTATTCCTCACCCAAACTGACAAGGTCGGTAGGCCAGACTTAAAGTATTGAGTATATCCAGAAGTTTTGTTCACAACACACAAATCGCACTCTGTATGGGCGATTTTTTACTCGTAAACAAGTTCAACCAAAGGAGAACGAACGCCGAAACAACCAAACAGCTTGGAGGTTGAGAACGGACTAAAATGGAACGGGACGAGGCCCAGGCATTACCCCGGTCGTAACCAAAATGTCCGCCTATACGAGACAACTTGGCCTGCTTTTAACCCTGGGCTCGGGTACACATCAAAACGCGGGGAAATACGTTCACCTTCGATTGATATTATGGTATTGGTCGTAGCCAATAGTCGAGATCCTAAACGGAAAATAATAAAGTGCTTTTTTTTCATCCAAAGAGGTCACGCATGGCGTTACAGAAAGGTAATCAATACTGACAGTTCTATTGCCCTAAACTAAAGTGGAGCCTATAACCGTGGTTCAATACTAGAGGGAATCAAGTTGGCATCAGGTGAAACATGGTATTGCCAGATTGCGTGAGCAGGTTTAATGTTATGCTCTACAAAGACCCTTCACTAAATCTCCGTGCTGGGGTCCATACCGTGCACATTTCCGCCCTCTGTCACTCCTTTGTCCTTTATCCATACGTAGAGTAACAGAAATACAATGTTTCGTGTCTTACGGGAAAATAGTCATAGACAAATTACGACAAAGCCCAATTGCGTAATTGCCTATTTAGGTTATTACGTAACTATAAACGCATCGACGTTATCCTAGACGCATATGTCGACCAGGATTAGGAATGCGAATGCGTATAATCATCCAATCCTGTTCAAAATGGAAACCGCAAAACGTCATTCTAAACTTGGACAAAAGCTCGTTGTGACTGAAACCAGGGAATTAAAAATTACGGTTTACTTTCACGTCAGAAGAGTCTCAACACCAAAGTCAAGTTTCGTTGCGGCTGAACAACTTTTACTGAAAGATTCGATGCGCGCTTTTCACACTAACAAACAAAGACTGCTTTGGAAACAACGTTTCCCACAACACTTGACCATAAATCGGGATCCCGTTAGCCAAAATAAACTTCTCAAGTGTAGGGACTTGGAAGCTTTGGTAAAAAAGGGATTCCAAACAAGAAAAGAAAAAGGGCCAATTTTCGGTGCACAAGCTGTAACAACGATGCATCGAACAGAGACTCCACTATCCCAGATCCATTCACGCGGCTAACTTCTTTCTACTTCTTTCAGTGGATATACAACTTATTTACCGTTTTTTAACGGAAGTCAATTTCCGCCTCTTTGCGGTTTAATACCTAGTTTTCCGAATTTAGAGACGAGATAAAAAAAAAAGAAGAGCGAATAGAAGAGATCTTGATAAAAAAAAGGGGATAGGGAGAATTAAAAAAGGAGCTCGTGATGCGCAAGTCCAAACTTCGCTTTTCATCTGCGATGACGGAGTACAAGATACGCAAACAAAAAGCGTAGTGAATGGCGAATAATTCGTTGTTCCCTGTATCCATCTTCTTCCTTTTCCATGTGCACTACTACCGCGCATTAATGGGAAATGCTAAAGCACTCAGCACGAGATCAGTTGCAAGGCTTTTCGCACGAACTGGCATTGACGTAGCACGTAGGACCTGTAAAGCAGACAAAACGATCGAAAAGGATGACCCCCAAAACAACCAAACATACTTGCGCTGTATTCACGGAGATACAAAGAATCTTCGCAGTGCTGGCGCGCTTGTCCCCTAGGGAACAGGTTGCTCCACAGCTTCATTAGCTTCACCCAAAGTACCAATTTCGACATAACTGCAATAAAGTGCGTTTCACAAATGAAGCAACTGCTAAGCTATGCAGAAACCCGACCATGAAATCCACACTCTTCTCCAGCTGGTCCAATCCGACTGCAAAGACAAGACCAATTTACAAAAAGACACTGCTAAAGATAAACGTCATAATGATAGTGCATATTCACAAAAGCCATACAAAGAACCAATACTTATTTTTACTAGACACGTGTATTATGTTTACCGTGATATACCTTCACCAAACAAAAGTAAACTGGTGGTCCGGTACAGTTATATATATGCAAAGTTCCATGGTTATATCAAGCAAAAAAAGGAAATTTATAGAAATCCTCTCCATTGCACAAAAACTATAGAAAATTACTAAAAATAATCAGAAAATCAAAAGGTGATAATAAAACCCCAAAAGTAAAGCAAGGGTATTGTGTAAGGTACCAAAATTGAATCATAACGCATGTTTCGTGGTCAAAAAGTTTAAGAATCCTCATACAAGACTCACAAGGCTATTAACTCTATGGCGGGGACACATCCAGCAAGTAAAATCGATGCTATCATACTCCCACCATGTCTAATAATCCGTGAATGAGACTCATCCATTAATGAAGCAAAGATTAAAAAAACAAAATATAAGAAAAAACAAAAAGAAAGTAGAAAAGGGGAAAAACGATTGCCATACAGCACTCAACTCCAGCATTGCTCCTGTTACCATACGAAAAAGAATCAATCTAACCGAAATATACGTCAACAGCAGTTATTTGTCCTCGACCCCAAAAAAATAACCTAATCTCCTCAAAGCGGACTTAACTCATGAGTCCTTTCGCAGTAAACATCTCTCGCATAAGCTTCTTCAAATACCGCACTTCGCCCGCCAAACCTTCGAACTTCTTCTTTAGCGCTCGGTTGGTCTTAACCAACTCATTTTCCTGGCCTAGGAGTTCCTCCACTTCAGCCTTTTTCTTCAATCTGTAACGCGTGGCTGCAGTTTTGTTCTGTTCTTTTTTCCTCATTTTGCGATCTTCTGGCAAACGTTTCTTGCCGCTAGATGACGAACGCTTAGACACGCCCCCATTAGATACGCCCCGCTGGGAATTCGTTTTACGGGTCGCTTTACCCCGCTTGTTCTTGTCCACGACAAAGTCTTCGTCCGAGGAAGAAGACGATGAAGAAGACGAGGACGAGACGGAGAACGAGGGCGACGGACAGCTTCCTTCGCCATACGGAGAAACTGGAGAAAGATCTGCCAACGATACGGTGGAATGGGGCACGGAAGAGGGCGAACTAAACGCGGGCTGGGGGGTGCTTACGGGTGACACGGCTTCTTCAATCAGATCATCGATAAACGACGTATCTTCGCTCTCGTTTCCGAAACAACAGACTTCACCTTCCAGCAGGACATCAAACAGCGTTTCATTCTCGGTTTCCAAGGGTGGACTCAAGGGCGGCGTGGGCAAGCACTGGACTTCTTCGTGAGCAGCTTCCGGAGCAAATTCTTCGACGCTTTGGAGCAGATGTTCGAAATTGGCCAGCAAATTTTTGTTATCGACAGGAATCATGACAAAACCAGAGCAGTAGAGTGACGGCGATTCTGGCGGAGTAACGGCCGTCGACAGTAAAGGGCCGTTCGATTCAGGACTGGAAGGGGCCGTCAAAGGGAAGCTGTAACTCGACTCATCGTCCAGGAGCATGGTCGATGGGTAGGTCACAGTTGCCACGTCGCGGAAAACTTCCAAGTCCATCTTCTCTCCCAGCCATCCCGAAAAGGGTTCTGAAAGACAATAAAAAAAAAGGTTAATTTTTATCGTCACTGAAATTACAAGGTTTTCCAATGTAAAAAGGAAACGGCCATGCTAAAAACGCTCTTGTGGCCATGAACAAGACACGTTTGATCCCCAGCTTGGGGCCCGAGCTAGTTTACTTGACGAGCGGAGCGATTATACCATGCTCGTCAAGGTTTTTAACGCTGGTCAATACCTGGAAGGACGATAAGGCGCATTGCAACGATAAGTGGACGCTTTTTATTCAAGTAGTCTATTCAGGCAGTGTAGAATGGCAGAATTTGGGATTCCAATGAGATCTCCAAATTGTTACTGGTAATAACCAAAGTAAACGCAGTGAAAAAAATCCAGTCCGTCAAAAATTTTGCGTTTTTTGTGTGCTTGGAGTTGACTAGTCCTTTTTTCGCTGTTTTGTACAAGTTTCGCTGTTTTGTTTTCGCTGTTAAGTTTATGATAAGAAAAACGTTCCAGTGTTTTCCAGGTGGGCGACCCCAAATTACGCACAAAACAGGCCTTTTTCTGTGCTTTTAATAAATGTCCGTGAAAATGACGACAATTAACCTCCACATGCAAGTAGCCTTTTTTATGGATCGGAGCAGTCAAATATAATTTCACTTTCTGCGCACCAGTTTTTCCGAGGCCACGACAATTTCTTTGCCCCACAAAACATGGTAGGCGAACACCATTTTGCACCACTGATCAGCACTTGTACAATGTAGCTTTTGCATTCGCAAAACAAACGCCCTTTTATCCCAGCATCAACAGGTCATCCACGCTGTCATCTTTCTGCAAACTCATCCACTTGCTAGAATCTTGTTCGCCAAAATGAGCCAAACGGATTACTTTTGCTTGCACGATCTTGTGTTTGCTTGTTCGATCACAGTAATATTTGCCAACTAAATCCAGCAAAATACTGTACAAAACTAAAACAAAACGGCCTGAGCAGCATGAGAATTTGTGACGCAGTTCGGAGACTTGGAAAACGTTCGATGCACTGTGGAAGCTGAAACTTGTTTGACAAGGACCCCTCGTCGTCTATATTGCGAGACGCTTGGCCTTTAACGTTTGATCTGACCAAAAGAGGAGGCCATCCAAACTTCCCTAGCACATCTGCCCTTGTGTTTCTATGCCAAACAAAATTGGATGTGGAAGCTAACCTGTAACTATTCAGGGATCAACTTTGCGCACCTGATTTTCAGTTTCAATCTCACTGTAGTTCAGAAACGAAACTGACTCCGCCTTGCCTACAGGCGAGAGCCTACACGCCTTGCGTTATAATGAATGCTAATCCTTTCATGGCAGTGGGGAAAAAAAAGAATTGGAGCACACTTTTGGATCGAGTGGGGATAAAGTCCAAAGTCGATCCAAACCTAAGGATTTTAGTCGCGTCTATCAAACAGGAGATAAAGCTCGAACTTCTTTCGCACACTAACGTACTGTATATCAAAAGTAAGTTGCTGGATAACGAGCTGATTTTACTGATTAAACAAACACAAGATCCGTGCTGAAAAGACACTTGTTGAACTAACGCAAGTAGGCGGCGTTTTAGTTCCTCGGCTAATAATGACGACGTGTTTCTATGTAACCACGCGAGCCCTACACTTTGACTGACTAGCGTTTCTGCATTGATTCTGGTCGATTTACATGGTTGAGAGGGCAGTGTTGGTCGCTTTTTTGTTATTTTGAATTTACGAGGGACTTGAAGCAAAAGGGGAAACCCGAGTGTAATTCGGCGCCCTTCACTTCCACTTCCCCAGTCAAACTCACACTGGACCCCATGTACTTGGCCAACCACTGTCTTATAACTCCTTAACGATTTTCGAATCTCAACTTGCTCTCTTGTCGAGTTGGAAAACTGCCCTATCGCTTGTATGCAGCTAGTAGAACGTCAAGAGGTGTTTCACATTCTGGGCATAGTACTATAGAGTCCTAAGCACCAAAGCAGATCACCTTAACCTGAAACTGGGCGCTCTGACCGCGATTCCATTCTCGGATTTCCACAGACCTAATTCTGGCTAATTATTAAATCCACATCCGAAAGTGCTTTATCATAACAATTAGCAAGGAATTTGCACACAATCCTACAAACGCCAGCCCTAGAGAGTTATTAACTAGTGTTTTGTAGTCCACCGTTTTAGATGTACTGTACTCCCTGCCCCTTTGCGTTATGTAACACCATATATTATCCTAGCACAGCATAGAGCAGCTAGACTTAACGAATAACTCAGCGTGCGAGTATTTTGGAGTGGTTTCAGGGCAACTTTCTCTGCATACTTCTACCAAAATAGGAATAGAGGGAATTAACGATTAAATAGGCTAAAGTCTCAGCTACAAGAAAAAAAAAGTTAAATTGGCTTGATCCTGGGGCGACACTCGTACTACAGAGAAATCCCATACGCCTATACGATAAAGAACATGGGAATTGTAAAACAGGGATCAGTTAATGGTCATCTTGACGCACGGGTACCAAATGTGGTGTTCTACTCGGAGAAATGCAGTGCATTAATAAAAAAAAAAAATTATAACACTACACGTGATAGTCACATGGTTGCCTTTCTAAACTAGAGTATTCTTGACTGAACCTGTTTAACCTTAGCTTTCTTTTTTTTTACATGACGAAAAAAGGAAAAGAAAATATAGAATGGACTGCAATGTCCTGAGAAGAGAGATTTTTCTTGCAGTTGGGATCAGGACAGACAAAGCATCGTTTTGTTTATTGACCCTCCCTCCAAAGAAGTTTGCAGAACCAACTCAATTTCAGTATTAGCCTTGCAAGGGCTCTAGCAAGGATATTCACTTTGAAAAGTACCAAGTGTACAACTCTTTTAACCATAATTGCAAATTGTCGACCTTCGGAGCAAACAGATTGATGTCATGGTCGCTGTTGAGGGATTGAGAACGCAAGGACGAGTAGAATTAGAAGTCAAAGTGACGTCCTTAAATGTTGACTTGAAACTATACAGGCGGTTCTAAATTTTGCTAACAACTCAGTCTGACATGTGGGAACTAGGTTGTCTCAGCGAGGTTACCGAATCTATAACGAAACTGGTTTGGCTTTAATGGAAGTAGTATATAGACGCACACCATCTGCGCTAAGACCAATGTTTTGATACGACACATTTCTAGATCCCATCCGTACCCTTATTAATGGATCTGCAAAACAAACGTGTCTTGACACAACAGTCCCTACTTCCATGGCCAGCTGACTTTCTGCGATACCTGTGTCTCGGGATTATAAGGGCTGGGTATGTTAAGAAGTGCTATTTTAGAACGCTGAGCCAAGTCTTACCTATATTATCATCTTCAAGGTGGCTCTGCTCTAGTTCTTTGAGCCATTTAGACGCCAACTGCTTGCGCGATAATTTGCTTTGCTTTGACAACGGGTTAGACGCATTCTCTCGATCAGGTTCATCTTCGTAGTCGATGTTTTTTCTAGTAACAGGATGCAAAGTTGGAGATGAAACCGAAGCCCAACCTTCCTCAAAAGGAAGCCAGGACTCCTTCATGTCCATAGTCTCCCAGTTCTCCATTACGATGGGCGAGAATGGGCTTGATGAGACGGTAATCAAAAGATGACAGAAATTGTGATTCTGCTGGTATTTGTAGTAAGTTTGTAGTCGATAGGGCGACGGAAGAGGTTGTGTAAACGCTTGGGAACCTAACATCATAATAGATCATTAAATCATCAACGATCAAGCTAATAATATAATATTTTTGAGTTTTTTAACCTATGAAGAAGGTCTAATGGGGTTATAATATAATATCTAACTTACGCCATGATTATTGTTGTACTTGCACACGCGGTGCGCGTTGCTTTTGGGGAAACTAGATCCACATTTTAGCGATATATTCGGCGAAGTATAATTTGGTTTGCTTCACGTATAGGCGTCATGGAGGAAACTGACCCTTTGGAATTGATAATGAACTGACACCTATCGGCATGTACAAGAGATCGATTATAAACGTGCTTCAAGATTTAAAAACTAAAATAGCTTGGAATGATTACAAGTTAATTAATGTATTAAGATAGAAGAAAGTACAACTTCAAGATATGATCATAAAAATTACATTGCTCATATTTTCATGAGAGAAATCTCTTGACAATTACCTGTCACTCTATAAATCGATTTACTACTAACCCAGAAACGATACCAAACATCGCAATAATCGCGATACCGTCGCAATAACCTCGGTGTAATCGCGACAGCGTAATTGTAAGTGATATACCTATCAGAATAAGCTATTTTGACTTTTTCGAGTCGGCATGACGAGTCTTACTTTTATCTCTACTTGTAGTCGTAGTACGATAATTCCCAAAAATAAGGCCAAATTTCATAACTGCGTCATATAGCATCTTACCTGCGCAACCTTTCGCCCATAACGTTTTTTCCTCCTTCCACACTGCGTGGACTTACTTACCTTCTTTTAAGAAGTCTTATTTTGTACAAGCTTTAGTCTGACCAGATTGCAAAAGATAATTTTTATCATGGACTTTTACCTGGTTGATCGATAAATTTACTTAATGCGAAGTTGGCTATCTTCAACAGCATCTTTATCGCGGTCGCATCCGCGTATGCAAGCGGTTGAAAAAAGCCCCTAAGGTGTGAATAACCATGGCATTTTTCTTTTTCTACATAATCCTATATCTCCCTTCGTTTTAGGATGGCCTTGTCTCGTTGACCGCCTCTTGGTCACGATCCGCCAAGTGAAGCGGGAAGCCCACGCCTTAGAAATGCGGATTCCCGCGACCCCGCCTCAGAATCGTTCACGCCAACTCACGCTCATTGTGGTCGTACCCAACTCGTCACAGACGTTCATCCAAACCCAACCACGCTTTCCCGTTCCAGCCATAGGACGGGTGGAAAAAAACAGCGATTCCAAACCGAATTTTCCCGTGGCGCAGAAAAGACAAGGCATAAGCAGGCGCCTTGCGGACGGGAAAAGCCCGGTCCTCGGAGGGCTGGAAATGCCCGGCTAAAGAGTTCGGGAGCGGGAGTTTGGGTAAGCGGGTTACCCCTTATAATTCACCGAACGGGAAAAAGCTCAAAGAAGGCGAACGAACAGAGAGGAATAAGTATAAGCGCGAGAGAAACCCACAAAAAAGGAAAGAGGCAAAAGAACTGGCCAGGAAGGGCCGTAAAACGGAGAGCTCGAAGCAAAAAGAACCCCAAAAGACTTCTTCGCGCTCCTTCTCGCATCTACTCATTGCCGAGAGACGTCTTAATTCTTTGGCTTCTTTTTGCGTTTTCGCGCGACCGAAATTGCGTAATCGTTCGCGAGAAGATGAAACTGCCTTGTGGCCCCAAGTCATTGTTCGTTGGCCGCGGGACAGTTCCCTATGAGCGCCAACGCCCATTACCCACGAAGTAAAAGCGCCGAGCGAACGAATTGCATCAAGTGCGCGCATGGATCTAGGGGTTTAAGCGGACAGTCTACGGAATAATTCGCCGGCGAGGTTCCGAGTTTTCGTCAGGAGAGGAAGAGGAGGTGGAGGAGGGTTGCTCTCTGGAGAGTAGTGGTCCGCTAGATCGATACTTTTGTCCTTTTTGCCCTTGGTTTTCTTCTTTATTCCTAGTCCGTTCGTTTCCCAAGGCAGAAAGAACGAACTAAAGCGAGAAGACGGAGACGGGGGCAGGCAAGGCAGCCGAACGGGCGGGGAGGTTCGTCAAGGGAACACAAGCACCAAGGCTATTTCCGATCCGATCCGCGGATTTTCATTTTTTATCTGCGGCGCCAGCGGCTTTGGATGGCTGTGTGTGTAGCTTGGCGCTTTGTCTCTTTGGTCTCTCGGTCTGGTCGTCCCCAGGCCTTGGGCTTGGAACTGAAAAGACTTTGAAACAACAAAACTTGTACAAGCTTTTGGGCTTTGGCTATAGTGGCTGGCTGCTGCTGTGGTTTGGGGGACGACGCTGGCTCTCCCCAAAAAGTTAGCAAATATGCAGCGCCAAAGAACGTGCCGTGCTTGAAAAAGACGCTAGTGTCAAGTTCCACACGAATAAATTATCCCCAATAAGAAAGATCTTTTACTTTTGGTGTGCCACGCGAGAAAAAGGACTAACCCCGCAAAAAAAAGGCCTGGCGCGGATACTATACCACACACACAGACACACTCGCTCGCAAAAGGCACAAACGGACATTCTAAAAGCAAGCTTTTACGCACGGTGTCTACGTACTATATTCCTTTACTTCAGTGCGTTAACGACGCTCCAAGCTTTGCTTGCTTCTCAGAACTTCAACTACAGGGCGCCAAGCTCGTGAACTTGTGCTAGGCTAGAAAAAGTATAAAGCGCCTCCCTTGACGGATTTTCTAGCATTCGCCACAACATTGAACTTGCTTATTTGACAGTGGAGGCTTCTTAATATTGACCCGAAAAACCTATCTCAAACTGGATTATTGCAAGTTCATCGAGTGCAGAAAAAACGTCAATAATCAATGCATAGTCAAAAAATGCCTTACAACTCCCACACGTGGAGCATATAGCCGTGCTAAAAACTCTCGCGTCTCCCCATCCACTACAAGGTAAAGCGACTGCACCAACTTTTACCTACGCTATGATCCCGCCATGGTCTTTTTTCTCTTGTTCTTTTTACGAGTAACACTTTGTCCTGTCTGGTTCTGACCAAATTAGCTTTGCAATAGCGGATAGCGTGGAATTCATTAAGAAGCCAAAGGCGTACTTTTTAGCCGTAAAGAGCAACGTCGGCAAAACTGGTATAATAAATATATCGTAAATCGAATATGTTAAGTAAAAGGCCCGTGATGGCCGCGACCGTTGCACCAACGCTGCCTCGCGGTCAAGTATCAAAGCGTTGACCGCTCGCTTCAAGTCATTTTTTTTACAAAGAACTATTCAAAATATGTTGTTAAAAACGTTACACAATACAGGTACAACCATAATTAAATTTTCCCTCGTTCTATAACTTTTTAATGCTACCCTTGCCTTTTTGTTTCTTTTGTTTTCCAGGCTCTAATAAACAAACAAACAAAAACTGCAACCCATAATGAACTACCAGACGGTTTGGCCCGAACCGGGCCCAGGGCCAAATGGCTATCCTCGTGCTGCTCACAACAGCACTTCTTCAACTTCCAATCCTAATCCCAGTGTCACATCGAGTAGCAACAATGCGAGTCGGTCATCAGGAGGAGTGGATGATAAAAACTGTCAATCGCAGCAACAGGCCCACAACCGTGTGTCTGTCCATCTCAGTCCTCCCGATCAACGGAATCCCGCCGACTACAGCCGCCCCACCTTCCTGACCCCTAATCCTATGGACAAGTTCCCTTTACCGCCTCCGTTCACCATGGAGCAGTACAAAATGAACATGAACGACGATGACAATTTGTTGAAAGCAGCCACGCATTTCTTGAGTAGCCACGGACAGGGCCGACATTTGGTCCCGTTATCTCGCGACTACCCGCATGCCATGTACGTGGGAGCCCCGCCCAATTACTGCCCACCTAGCAGCAGTGATAACAATCACCGCCCAGCATCACGAGGCCCAGGAGCGGGTTCCAACAACGTGCCTCCGCCGTCTTCATCTACGTCTTCAGCTCCTAGTAATAATATGCAAGAAAGTGCTGCCGCAGCAGTGACGGCCAGTCGAATGAGTGCTGTCAGTGGTACCGAGGTGAATCCTTTGATGTCTCCTTGCAGCGTTATGGGAGATGCTTCCAGTCCTAGTTCTGGCAGCCAATTGTCTTACGTTTGCTCTTTACAGAGTCCGCAGTCTGCCCTCAACGTCCATGGAGCTCTGGGTCTTCCAGCGCCGTTTCTCCTCAAAGAAGCCAGTGGAACCATGGGCCACGGCGGTGTCGGGGGCCCCAAGAAGAAGTCCGACAAACCAGGCAGCGACGTGCGTTCATTTGGGTGCCAAGTCTGCGGCAGAGGGTTCAAGCAAAAGGCGACGCTAACCCAGCACGAGCGAACCCATACCGACGAGCGGCCCTTCGAATGTCCGGACTGTCACAAGCGATTCCGACAGCAGTCCCACCTGGTTCAGCACTTACGGATCCATTCCGACGAGCGCCCCTACAGTTGTAGCTACTGTGAAAGGGCGTTTCGACAAAAAGCCATCTTAAACCAGCACGTCCGGATTCACACGGGGGAAAAACCGTATGTCTGTCCCACGTGTACCAAATGTTTCCGTCAGAAAGCCATCCTCAACCAACACGTCCGCACGCACTCGGGCAAACGGCCCTTCAGCTGCCCGGACGCCAAGTGTAAGAAAAAATTCGTGGATCAGCAGTCCATGGAGAAGCATTTCAAGAAGCACATCGAAGAAGACGAGCAGCAATTGCTCGGGGGCCCTCCGCCGCCCCGTAAACCCACGCATCACAATCGAGGCGGGAAATCGGCCAAGGGACTTTTGCGAGTTAAACTCAACAATGACCGATTGAGTGGCGCCGGAGGGGAACCCGTTTGTACCCAGGATCGCGCCACGTCTCCCTTCCCTATCAGTATGATGATGAAGGCGTCCCCGCCTGATCGCAGTGAAGAAAGCAATCCGTTAGCTTCCGAAGTCTCCGAATCTCCGCAACAGCCGCAACAACACCCCCATCAGCAACATGGGGGCGGCGCGGGGAGTGGTACGTACCTTAACCACGCCCATCAAGCATTAAGTCCGTACCAATTCGTGCCGTTTCCGCATCGGCCTTATCCCTACGATCTGCTGAGCATGCAAGGAGGACCTTACGCTTCTCGATCGGATCCAAACAAGTACCGGGACTTGGAAAACGGACATCATGGGCATCTCCCAGGCCCCATGGATGTTCCCAAGGATAGTAACTGTATCCCCAATTATAGTAGCGCGTCCAGTACCAATGCTCCCGTACCCACGGCCAAACCCCTTGTGCCCTAAAAAACAAAACCACCCACTCAAAAAAAATTATGTCACCTCCCATAAATGGTTCACTTGCAAAAAAAACAAAAACAAACAAGATCCAACGCGATAACGAAAATCATGTTCCTATGAAAAAAAGGCCCCTCATTAAATAAAATGAAAAAACATTTATATTTTTGGGGGTTTTGGTCTGGCGTACTGTACACCCGTTGATATGCGATTGGGAGAAGGATGGGAATACGCAAAGGCTGGCCGAAAGTTTACGTGCAAGGGGTCAAAATGAAATATTTTTCATTTTCGAAAGAGCCATTTGTGTGTGTGTATGAACGGTCGAAATTACGTGAATTTTTTACTATTATTATTATTTTTTATTATTTTGCGTCTGACGTTGTTTTCTAACTCAGTGTGCCACTGCCTGCTATGATAACTTTTCCACAACTTGCGTTAACCTTTCGCAGCTATAGCTTAATTTTTACCCAATCCCTGTACGGCAAATCAAGGCAACGCAAATGTGGGAACTTTTTGGTAGAAAGTTTTTTTTGCAATGAATTTGCTTTTGTGATGAATCCGGTGACAATATTTTGCTTGCGGGGAAATGTTATTTTTTTTGCTGATTTTCGCATTGTGCTTGGTCCATGAATGATAGTGGAATTAGTGGTTGAGGTTACGCAAAGTTAGGTCTGTTATGTTAGCGTTATTATTATTTTTTTATCGTAAGGAACGAAAAAGATACGATGGAATGAGAATGTCAGAATCACGAGCGATTTCTAAGTCGCGCCACTTTGGAGTTAGGATAAGACCGGAAGTGTGGGGTAACATAGTGGGTTTTGGAAACATGTACGAAAATTCGCACTCGGTGGACTCCAAGTCCAGAGTCTAAAACTGAATTCGCATGTCAAAAATAACGCTACGGTGAGCTGTGATGTGCTAATGTCTATTGTGTGTGTGTGCGTGTTTTAAGAATGCGTTTGTAAGCCAAGAATTTTTGTCTCAAATTGTCACACGTTGGCGTTATTTTTCTGTTTAACATTGGAAGATTGTTCGGCCTTTTCTCTCGAGTTGTGTAACACGCGTATCTACCGCGGGCCATAGAAAGGTAGTGATATCTTCGAATGCTCTTGTAGACAATTTTTTTTTTTTTTTTTTAGTTTTTGCTTACTTTTTTGTTTCGTATTGTTTTGTTTCTCCTTCTGTATAACCAAGCAACATACCTTTTTGGCGCGAAACAAATTATTACTCGGTATCACACAGCTTCCATAGTTCTCTGCTAAATGTGGAAGTTTTGGGGAAAGATACTCGTGTTGTATGTGTGCAATTCTCTGGAAAAATCCTTTGAAGCGTTTTCTTTCAATTTTTTTGGTTTTTCAAAAGCAACTTTCATGCACAAGCTAAGAAAAAAGTTTGCGCAAAAACTATGTACGGTTGTTTGTGATAGGTGATGGGTGGCAGCTTCTTTCAGATACGATTCAGCCAAGATTTTACGTAAGAATTCCCTTATTTTCTCGTTTCAATCCCCCAGAAACCCTTTTTTTTTTGCTCCCATGCCTTCTTAATTACGTATTCCTCCTGACATGCAAGCCCTTTTTTCGTTTTCGCTGCTGGCTTTCCCTTTCTTTCTTTTTTTTTAATCAATTGTTACTTTTTCTATGTAAAACTGCAACTTCATGTTTTTCGGGGATTTCTTATTTTGAGCAAATCAGAAAGCAAAAAAAAACGGTTGGCTACTTCTATTTGCGGTGCTAGACACTGACAACCCAGTATACGTATATTCTGCCTATGCCCTTGTTAACTTTCAAGGATAAAAAACTTATGGATACCAGTTATTCCTAATTCCCGTGCATAAGAAGACGAACAGTTTTCTGATGTAAGAAAATACAAGAAAAAACTGCAACACTAGTTTACTCTCCCAAAACCGGCCGGTGTAGTTTGCTCCTTGCAATTAACTTTCAACGAGACGAAATGAATCATGGATTGTCGTGTCACGTGCTCTTCATCCAGACCCCCTTGTAAACTTTGGCAGTAAAATTTTTCTATAACATAAAATACCGTTCGAGATATCCGAAATTTGATGCAAAAAAAAATCAACTCCATCGCTGATTCCTCCTACGAAAACTATGCCCTACATATAACTATCTGCCGTTTTACTGCTGTACTGAGCGCTGAAATACAAGTGTTTTGTACAAAACGAGTTACAGAATATTCTTATTGTTTTTTATTACTCTTATGAATTATATCCAAAGCCGACCGTCGTTCGTGCAGCACTAAGTCAGAATAAGCTAACGCTATTAGCAATGAATTGGCTAAATTTTCCCGCTCATAGACATTTCGAGATTTATACACATTTCTTGCGTCATCAGTGAACACCACGTGTGAAAAACCAGGGATCTCGTTGTCTTCATCTTGAGTTGCTGCTTTCCCAATTGAAGGAGTGTAAAGCATCTTGTCTACTATCGTCTGTCCAGACACTCGCTCGGCCCCGACTTGAATATCAAACAGCCTCATGATCGCGCCAGCTTTAATGGTATAGACTTGGTGGTTACATAGTTCAGAGTCGAATGTGGGGTTTAGTAATGCAATAAGCATGGCTTGAATTTGCATCAATTGAGTACTGAGAGCCACATTGCTTCCCATACCCATCAGAAGTCCTCCTCGCTCCTCCATAACATAAATATCAGCTTCGGGAAGGGATTCCAATGCGTTATGAACCTTGAGACACCAGACTTTTGTCATAATCCTAACTTAAATAGAGCATGACTTTGGCAAGCTAGTAAACTTGCAACATCACTTTTGTGCTCTGTGCTTTAAGCTGCCAAATCAACTGAAAGGAAATAAAAAGAACTAGTTCTTACGATCCGAAGGAGAGTTCCATGATGCTGGCGTTTTTCATCCTCTAACAAATCGCAAGCGCCCCAAGCTTGGATGGTATTTTGACGATCCAATTTGGCCCACGAGAGCGCAGAAGGTGTAATTTGGATGCCCAGAACACTTTGTGCAGTCTATATTTTAGAAGATATACGTTTTACGTTTAGGAGAACTTTGATTTAACGTAAAAGTAGGAAAAACTTACAGCGCGCAATTCCGTCGAAAGTGGAGGTGAAGAAACGGCAATCGTCTTCCGTTGCTTATCGGACTTGGCGTTGTTCAACCCAACAGGATCATAATTTACGCCATTTATGATCCTGTGGCAAAGTTGCTGGAGTAAGTTGACTCCAAAATCATCCACGTGAAGAACTTGTGATACGTGTTCAAACTTGCCATGTTTCGATCTATATTTGATTAGTTTTGTAGCTCGGGATTTGGAGATTCTAGCCAAGTCATTTGAAATTAATTAGCAAATTTTCAAGGGATATGCTAAGCTTATACTTGTATGCAGCTAAGTCAGGCACTTCGCCACTGTTCAAAATGTTTAAAAGAATATTGGTCTCAGCGTCAGAATATCTCCAATTTAACTCCAAAGCGGACTGACTAGGAGGCTGTGTTTGGACTCCATCGGAGCTAGAACTTTGACTCCAAACCAGGGAACTCCTTTGGGTTGCAATCCAGCGCTTTGTTTGAATCTTTCGGGAAAAAAGTGTATTACTTTTTACTGTTATTATATTACTAGAATTAGTCACCTATGTGCTTTATCCTTTGATAAATAAGATAATTTAAATAACAGAACAGAATAGCAACGTGAAAGCATCAACACAGTTTACTTGTTTGGACAGAGATCTTCCCAGGGTTTCCACTTTACAAGTCTTGCTTAAAAAAATTCTTCGACCAATAGAGCTTAGCATTTCAATAACACAACAATACCCGTGCACATGTGGCCGTATTTTTTGTATTTTTTAGGCAATGCTAATGACGGAACCATGAACCATGACATGCAGCCCAAGCCGTGAAACGCACCTCGCACAATTCTGAAGCATTTGTAATACCAAAAATTCTAGTCTAAGAGATTTAGTCTAGTCTAGGGGATATTTTACATTTCTTTCAACTTTACATTCGAACTCCCAAAACCTGAAGCCACCGTTAGAAGTTAAAATGTATTTTCAAGAAAATGAAAGACTCCAGTAATATGTGTACAGAAACGAACTTATTTATACTTATAATTAGGGAAAACGAACTTAAAATTCTTTCTAAGCTCCCCAGTCAACTAAAAGAGTAGGTTATTTAATTGAATGACCTGTTCATTTAATTGACTGGGGAATTTAGAGTGAATCGTGTTGAGAACCCTACCTAGGCGTCGAACTATATAGGCTTCGTTCGAATGACAGGATTGGTCAAACAACGGAGATTGCGAAGTCCATGTCGGATCAATAATTTCGTTACTGTATGTACTTTAATACAGTAATTTGGCGATGTAAAAGGTAAAAATTGTCTTTCCTGAAGTTTGTACACCCTGAAGTTTCTACATTTCGTTTTTTTCATTCTTCTATCGTTTTACAAGTTCGACGAATAGCCATATAACGAATAGCCTATAGCTTGGGTTTCAGGTTGAAAAACCTGGTCTATATCATTGTTGTCAATACAAAGTTTCCATCTAGGCGATTTGAACTGCCACGTGGTAGCGTAGGTTATAAAGGTGAATGTTGAGCTAAAAAATAAACGAGTCAGTTGTATAGAAGAGTTGTACACGGAAAGACAGTTTTGCTCTAGTGACTTCCATTGATAACGTTTTATCATCATGGTAAATAGGTTAATTTACTTTCATTACATTTTTTTTTTATGTTAAAACGTGTTATTAGCGCGAATGTATTTCCCTTCACGTCGGACAAGCTGGGGTTCAAATTGGAAACTCGTGTTGGGAGCTGTATTGCTACGAACACGGAATCAACCTGGACGGAACCGTAAGCAGCCCTAAACGGCCGTCTGACGAGTCCTTCACCACATTTTTTCAAGAAACCGGGAACAACCATTTCGTACCACGTTCGATCTTTGTGGATTTGGAGCCCAGTGTTATTGGTAAACTGGAAACCACCTAAATGCTAAGAATTCCATAAATTATACTTCTACTACTTTAGATTCCGTTCGTACCGGGCCTTATCGCCAATTGTTCCATCCCGAGCAAATGATTACTGGTAAGGAAGATGCTGCCAACAATTACGCACGCGGCCACTACACTATCGGTAAGGAGATCATCGACCCCGTCATGGATCGGATTCGCAAGCTAGCCGACCAATGCACTGGGCTGCAGGGCTTCCTGATCTTCCACTCCTTCGGTGGTGGCACTGGGTCTGGATTCACTTCGTTGTTGGCAGAACGACTCTCGGTGGATTATGGCAAGAAATCCAAGCTCCAATTTGCAGTTTACCCCGCCCCCCAAGTCTCCACTGCGGTTGTTGAACCTTATAACGCCATCCTTACCACGCATTCCACTCTCGAGCATGCTGACTGCGCTTTCATGGTGGACAATGAAGCCATTTACGATATATGCCGCCGCAATCTGCAAGTTGACCGCCCAAACTACGACAACTTAAATCGACTGATTGGTCAGGTCGTATCTTCGATTACTGCGTCCTTGCGTTTTGACGGCGCGTTGAACGTTGATCTAGTTGAATTCCAAACCAACTTAGTCCCGTACCCACGCATCCATTTCCCTTTAGTTACGTACGCCCCAATTATTTCTGCCGACCGCGCATTCCATGAACAACTTTCCGTGGCGGAAATCACCAACGCTTGCTTTGAACCCCCTAACCAGATGGTCAAATGTGATCCTCGTCACGGCAAGTACATGGCCTGTTGTATGCTGTATCGTGGAGATGTCGTGCCCAAGGACGTCAACGCCGCTATTGCTGCCATTAAGACGAAGCGCACAATCCAATTCGTCGATTGGTGTCCCACCGGATTCAAAGTTGGCATCAACTACCAGCCACCCACAGTTGTACCGGGAGGGGATTTGGCTAAAGTGGAACGCGCAGTTTGCATGTTGTCCAACACTACGGCAATTGCTGAGGCTTGGGCTCGACTCAATCACAAGTTTGACTTGATGTACGCCAAGCGTGCATTCGTACATTGGTACGTCGGTGAAGGGATGGAAGAAGGGGAGTTTACCGAAGCTCGCGAAGACCTAGCGGCCTTGGAGAAGGACTATGAAGAAGTTGGCATGGATTCTGGTCCTGCCGAAAATGATGAAGAATATTGAAAAGTGTCAGTCATTTGTTTAGTTCGTTCACGTTACTTTAAAACTGATTTACATTTTGATTTGATTTTTTCGTTGACTTCTGTTAAGTCTTGTTAAAATGACAGTTTCTATAAGCGTCAATACATTCTTTACTGAGAAACTATTTAGTCCTTTGCACTTTTGTTTCGTGAAAAAAAGTTTGCTTTCTGTTACAAACTGTGCTTCTAACACATCCATATGTTTTCCCACCTATTCACTTTTTAACCTTTCTCGGCAGGGTGAGAAGTTTACCGAAAGAGACAATTCACTGTCTGACCTGACCCTCGCTCGATACTTTTCAGTTCACCTGTGTACCACGGGTGTACTTCACCTAACACTGATATATTTTTGCAAACAAAAGTAAAAGTTTCGATTTACCGTAGATCACCTCTTATATTGTACTACTTGTACTTTGGGTTGGACAGCCATCAACTGTACAAGTTGAGCAAAGATGATGATTTACCAAACACCACCCCGAATTACCCTTCTAATATTTTTTAACGTGGAAATTCCAAAACTAATCTTCACATTGAGCCAGTTCCGATCAAACTTTGGAGAGAAGAGCAAACATTTTATGTTAAAAAGTTTGCATGTTAATTTTTAAGCATGTTAATTTTTTTTTAGCTCTGACCGTATTTCTGCGTATATTTTCGTTGCTTGAAATATCTTCGCTTAATTGACACGGAGGAACTCTAGCACTGTGTCTAAATAATTTAAAACAATATAATACCAGACTAATAATTAAAGTAACGAGATATATTTTCAGATCAAACCTTCGCATCTTTCAGGTTGTCATGGCACGGCGATACACAATATTCCCACTACTATCCCTGCCATATACGATTCAAAGCAGCGGAAAAAAATTTCGCTAAGTCTCATTTGCATACTTTGCTTGTTCTCCAAAGCTGTTGTATCTCTTACATTTTTTCCTTCGCATAATAACTTGGCACATCGACATATAATCTTTGCCACTGTGATCCTAATATACAATGGGCTGTGGACAACTTAATATTGCAGGAGATTGAGCATGAAGTAGTCTCCACAATTGCCCTAATAAGCACCAATACTTAAATAGGTACTCCGGACTGATTAGCCCGTAGTTCCAAATATTGGAAAGGCACGTGTAAGGTGTGATTTTTCTGCTCTACCAAAAGGTGACCTCGCCTCTGCGAAGCCCCTACGACTAAAACAGTTTCGCCTTGCCGTAACACAAGCTCATTATTGGACTCGTCACCTAGAAACACGATATTCCCCGGTTAAGCGGCCATCGACCAAGTGCATTTTTCGAAATTTACCAGTAAACGTATTCTTCATAACTCTTGTCTGTGGGTACCCTAACCTGGTATTTCCCGATACTGTATAGGTTCTACTAGGAGGTAAAGGTGGTGGTCGCTCCTAAAATGGTACGTTCCAAGACAAAACAATTAGGTAACTACTTTTAGATAAAGTAAACAAAATTCTTACCAAGTCTAAGCCGAAGAGCGAACAAGTTTGCTGAATAGTCTTGGAGTCACATTTATCGGTCGTAAGGGCTTCCGGTGGAGGTGTACCAGCAATAGGTTGCGGCCTAGGCCTCGGCACACCTTGATGTTGAGCTTGGGATCGGTTGGCGGCCCCGTTACTGTTCGACATATTATTGGGCCCGTTATTGTGGTTGAGCATTCGATTGGTCATCCGCATTTCCAGCTGACGTTTCAATGTTGGCCACCGTCTCTGCAAATGCCAGCCTCGCCACTTGGACTGAATAAGAACAGCAGCTCTGTGTCTTCGATTGGCTCGCAAAGATTCTAACTGTTGACGCGCACCCTCACTACAATATCGCAAGTTAATGATACCATCCTAGCACGAAAGCATCGTATTGTACCTGAGAAAGATGTGTCGTTTTCCGAGAGCCCAGTTATTGCTCACGTTGGAGAGTTTAGGAAGCTCGACACTTAACCGCTGGAAACAATCGAGGATCAACAGGCAATCTTCACTAGCCTTGTCGTCGGCTCGCTTGAGGCGTTTGAAAGGAGCCAAGACCTTGTATCGTGCATTGAAGGCCTTAAACCGCATGCGATGGGGGAAACCTTAGAACATAATAATAATAGAGTTCAGTGCTTACAGGATTTGGCGGTAAAGGTTTACCTCCAGCCATAAGATTAACGGTTTCGAGGACTTGCAAAGCCCGGACTTGCTTCATAACAGCAGCCCGTTCAAAACAACCCGAATTTTCTGCATTGTTAGCTCGAATACAACGGACAAAGTGGGGTTTCGCATGGACCAACGTACGGAGAAGGTTATCTAGCCTCGTATGGAAATCTTGAGTTAAAGTTGACACTGGATCATCTCCATTGAGCCTAAACATCGACAAAAGAAGCATGCAAATAGATTTCTCGCTAGAGATTCTGTAAACAATGGTAATTACAAATCGGTGTGTGATGTAGGCGAAATACGGAAGCGAATTCCTCTAGGCATCGTGTCCTGTGTGTAGAGAGCTTTCAACTCGCTACCAAACAGATGCGTGGCGAAACCGAAATTGCAGCTTTGTTTGTGGAAGACGGCAACCAAATCATCCGGTAGGATATCACGATTTGTATCTAGTGAATAAGAAACAAAAAACATTAAAAAAATCTGACCTTAATCGTTTTCCTCGTTCTAATCTTTTGAACTCCTTCTTACGTTTAGAATAACTTACCCAGAAATTCTGTAGCGTCGTACAAAACACGGCCTGCAAAATGCTGGATCGTAAAGGTTCGAGGATCAGGTGACTTGGGTTCAATCAACCGAGGATTTTGCTTGTGTTGGACCCGAATTCTGTGAATGTACGACTCGGGTGTGCCTCTTAATGCGCATTCACCATCTAGCATGCTCAACAAACCCGTTCGCTACAACAACAATAAAAATGGTCAAATACTGCAAAAATTAACTTAAATTCGTAATTACCAGGGATGACACAAGGTCAATGCAAGGCACATTGTCCACGTAGTCGACTTCAACGTCACATATGATGCCTTCTTCCCGACACGATTCAATGCTGGACTTGAAGATATGAGTGTTGTAAAAGTGCTGCATGGTTTCCGCACACAAGTTGATACACAGATGCTCCATTTGACTTGGCTATACGTATAACACATCATAACGTCATTAATGCATATTTACCTTCCACCTGTTTGAAATCTATTATACCTTCGGATCCTCAAATCCAAACATGTCCAAAATGCCAATGAAACCATCTGTCGCATGTCGAACAGCGTTGTTAAGAACAGCCATCGAACGACTTGATTTAGATCCGGCTGTCCCAATGGTAGATGCATGCTGACTCGCTACCTGTAAGGCAAAAAGAACATCATCAGTAAAGAAGAAAAAAGAGAGATACAGTTTAAAAAAATCGTAAAGGGAAACTTTACCTCTATCTGGTTGTGTACGGAATCATTAGAGTCCGAACTCAGTGTCCCGGATCCCAGCCGTTTCAAGCTATTGGTTCTTCTGACAATGGTGGCAACAGTACGGCAATACAACGCTTTAGCTAAGGCGTCTCGGGCCATGTAGCACTAAAAAGTGATACGATAAGACACAGCGACGAAGTGTCATTCATAGAGAGACACTCCTAAAAAAAATTACGAGAAGCTCTCCAAACGAAGCACCAAACTTACCATGTTTGCATCGCAAGTTGATTTGACTAACTGGCCTTTAACGTTATGCGTTCTTGTAGTCAAGCCGCGAAACAGAGCTGAAGGTGTAATACCCAAGAGATTGGCCACTGCTTTGACTTCAGCATCACTGGCATCGCAATTATGGTCCCGTCCTTGATTTATGGAACTGACTCGTTCAGAAAAGACGACATTGCCCAAGAGCAAGACAGCGGCTAATACACGCACGACATCCAAGAAAGGAATTCCTAACACACCTGCGACAAGATAACACAAATTCACTTCAAATGATAACCGACAAATTCCAGCAAGTACACGAAGCAATCAACCTGGCAGTAGAACGAGCTAGCATACATGTAACAGGCTTTCCGTCTCGCGAAAGTCAATTGACATTGTTATTGAAAACTAGTTGTTCATTTAATTAATCCGAAAACAAGTTTCTTTACGCTATTCAATATCTCTATCACAGTGACGGCATGGAAATTTCCAGCTTCGAGTTCAACAGACACGAACTTATGGGGGCAATCGTTCAAACTGACAAATGAAGCAAAACCTCAAGACCTTATTTTACAGTTGCTTACCTAAACAAGCTTTCCATGCTTGGAAACGTCGTGCATCCTCGGCTTCGTTTTGTTGAATATCCCCACGGTTCAAATATCGTAAGTTATGTAGAAAATATCCTTCCAAATTGAGCTTAGCTATAACAAAACTTTTATTGGTTTCAAGCGCTTAAAAAAATTTGAAGTTTTACTTTACCTCGTTCATCTGAGGTCAATCCCGCCAACATTTGATAAAATATATGGTAATTCTTTTCTCCTGGCAAAGGTTTTACTACCCTGGTTTGATCCAGAAAATAACAATGGATTTTGGTTCTGTACAAAGCTCCGTCCGTTACTTGAACTTCAATAAAATGTCCCTGAATCGAGAATAAGTTAGCAAAACACGGTTTCTCGCTACGTCATCAGCTATAACGAACTTACGATTCGACTTGATTCGGAATTGGCTTGTGTTTTGGCACTGCCCAATGACCGTAGGACGGTGAAGGCGGCTGACAAGTGTTTAAACGCATCCGTTTCAGGACCACCTCCTGCTGCGTCGAACAATTGTCGCAACAAAAGCATGGAAGCGTACGTTTTACCTGATCCGCTGCAACCTAACCAAAATAAAGATTTTTTTATTGACCGCATTCTTTTCCTCTAACCTAACATGTAAACCCATGCTCATTTAAATAACAAAAAAAACGAAAGGCTCAGAATTACGACTCTACTCTACGTTTCCATAAAGAAAGCTACGAAGAAGAATTAACTGCATCTTAACGGAGTTTTTACAAGTAAAAGAACCAGAGCTAGTGTTAATGCTTTTTTGTGGACGGGGCGGGGTATATAATTACACGGCTTATGGAGTTTTGATTGCCTGGATGCTTTTACCTGAGAGAATGATGGCTTGTGGATACCCAGTTTCGGACTGTAATCGTACCGCCTCGTGTACGACTCGTAGCAGCGGTGGTTTTGCTACTACGTCCCTCGTACTCGCGAGCGTCAACGGATTGCCTACACCATGGTACGGATTTACGGCTAACAAAATGGGACCCACGTTGGTCTAGAAACGGGTAAAAACCATCAACTTCTTTCCCCGAACCCATATTTTTGGTTAAAAACTACTCACAAAATACTCTTCGGCATAAAATCGTGCTTGCAGCGTTTTGATAACGGCGTCCTCGGTCAAAGGCCCGGATAAATGGATCAAATCTTGGATAGCCGTATAAGGTGTAACGTGTCGAAGCGTGCCTCCTAAGAGTTCCGATGAACGCGCTTTTAAGGTACCCGTACCAAATTCAGCTCCTAGGAGAAGAAAAACAGACTCGTCAAAATCAGATTGTCTTCAGGCTTTTCGTTTCGTTCAACTATCAAACAAAACAAAAAACACTTACGAAACTGATGTTTTTACCTTTGACATGACTGATACCCGTAAGTCCATCATGGCTGGGAAACCCTGGGCCTGATGACGGAAAAGGTTGCTGGGCGGATTGATGCCCAAGACCTTGGCCATCTTCGGTTAAAACTCCTTCTACATTCGCCCCTGCTGCCGCCAACAATGCTCCGCCTGCTCCCGTTAGGGCGCCTGGCGAAGTAGGCGTGGCTTGAGTTTGCGTGGGACTAGCGCCTGGAGGTGTGACTGGATGCAAACGAGTGCGTAATGTTACCAAATCGGAATTGAGGCTTCGCAACCGCTGTTGCATGTGGCCGGCATCGCCGGACGCGGCATCTAGAAAGCGCACCAGAAAGAAGAATAAAAATGAATAAGATTCTACAAAAAAATTGAAGTAACAGTACCTAGATGACCATGACAAGCACATTATAACAATAACGAGCTGTCTAACCTGATAAAAAAGCGCCTAGCACTGTTCCAAATTACAGTACGCAGCCAGCAGCTATATACGTAGTATAGTACTCGCGAGACCTGATTATAAGTCTGCTCTTAAGTAAGCGCTACATTGTTGAACCCGGACCTCTGTTACCATGTATATCAGGCTCATGTTTCGAGAGAAGGGCCACATGCGGGTTTTGAGTTTCGTCCCATAAAAAAGAGTTGATCAATGGTAACTGAGGACATAAATCAAACACTTAACCTTGAAGGTCAACAAACTTAATGTAAAACTGAAAGCCTTCAAGCTTCTTGACTTCTTGAAATCCATTTGCGAACGGTCGGGGGACCAACCTGCCCCTATGGCACGTATATAATCAATGCAAGCAATTGTCCTGTTGTTGATCATACACGTTGGGGAGATAAGCGACGCCAAACACAAGATCTCTTCAATGCTAACAAGCTAAACGCAGGAAAACCCCCAACAAAAGCGTTGGGCTAAAAAGGCGCAGGTGTTTAGATAAGCTCATCATGGCCGTAATTATAGAGACGGATAACAAAACGGGTACAGAGCCCGATAAATCCTTGCAGAGTACAGAACCGTGACTGCTAATGTAAAAAGACTAAGAGAGATTTTTGTAGGCAGTAGATCGGTAGACACTTCATTCAAAAGACCGAAAAAAATACAAAAGCAGAAAAAAGAGAGAACGAAAGAAGTGCCAACGCTGAAGTTGGATTTAAGAGGCAAAACTCAATCGAGGAAATTCTTTCCCTCCTTCTTAAGACCGAACCCTTGGAATGTTCGAATTCAAAGGCTATTTAGGCTCTCACTACTCGAAAATTTTGCCCCGTGACCGCAAAGCGATTCACAGACAAGCCAAAGTAAGCGTTTTCAGGTGGTACGAAAGGTTTTCGGAGAGAAGCAAGAAGTGGTCTTGAAAAAAAAGGAAATAAAAGAAGAGAGAGAGAAGAAGAGAAGGAGGAGCGGACGATCCATCACACCTACGCGACTTCGGTTCGCCCTTCCCAACTTTTAACCCCAGGTTCTACCAAACTCATTGTCCACCTTTTTGTCCAGTACAATTTCACCCTAACTTCACTCAACAATACCTCATTACAAAGTGCATTTCGCGCCCCGTTCGTGCAGTCCATACAAATAAAACACCGGTCATTGACGACTATGTCAAGGCGGAACCTGACGACATAAGCACATTTCGTTGTGGTCTGTCTTTTTCTCTCCCCTCTCTCCCTGTAAGACAAACCCCAATTTCCAAATGATCTTGCTCAATGTTTTATGTAAAGAAACACTAGGCAAAAGGTTCGCAGGTGGACAGGCATGGGAATGGTTATTTTTTTTTCTTTCTTTCAAGAGCCGACTATACTCTGAGGGCCAGAAAGGGGGCTTTGCAGGTAAAAGCCAAGCCAAGTAGATGCACACCTCCTTGCCAGAGGTAAATTGTCTCGCCGAAGAGGCTGTTAGGGTCCCTTTTGGGGCTTTGTATGAGGCTACATCAGAAAGACCCCCAACCGAGCGACGAATGGGCTCCGGATCCGACGACAACACCATTCTCACCCATCAAGAAAACACAGATAATACAACAGAAACACAAACTGTGTTTTTCTCTCTTCCATCTCTACTCGTACATGTAAATTATCAATTAAATCCCCCAATACACGCTTGTTTCCCAAACGGAATAACCCATCATGGGTAAATGGCCTTCAAGGTTTCGCCAGTTTTGCCCGTCTTGCCCTTCAGTCGCTTAGGGTTAATATTCGGTTATCGAACATTTTGGAAAACCGAAACGTAAATCCTTGCCTCTTTTTAGGAGCTTACGCAGCTATATAATGGTTGTAAAAAGAAGATAACATAGAAGCTGGGGTTACTATACACAGTTACTTTTTTATGTAGAAAGTTAAAAAAGGGTTGTTGATTGCATTCCACAGCTTGATAGCTGGGAGATCAAGGCAAAAACCAAACTTCATCACATCTTATAAACAACCTGTCAAAGTGCAACACCCCGCAGCGTTGAGTTTGCGTGATTCCTCAGCTTTAACAGGTTAACTCTTGTTTTAGTGTGGGTTATTCCCTTGGTGTACAGTAAAGAACTTCTTGATCGCTCCACGGACTTTGCAAATTGACAAATCACGTTGCTTTTTCGTTGTTTAAAACTAATCCTGTCATTTCTCTACTACTGCTACTCGTAGGTAGGGAAATTCCTTCTAAACTCCCCAGTCAATTAAATGGGCAGGTTATTTAATTGTATGGCCTGCTCCTTTAATTGACTGAGGAATTTAGAAGGGATATCTTGTTGAGAACCCTACCTAAGGTAAAGTAGGCTTCAAATGACAGGACTGGTATAAACAACGGAAAAGCAATGTGAGTGGTCAATTTCCAAAGTCCGTGTAGCGACCAATAAGTTCGTTACTGAGTACGTTTACATGCTTGATTCCTACTGGTGAAGTGTCCTCAACTGGAAACAGAACCACGAACATCAAACTGTAAAGCGAATGGCTTTTGATCGGTGCCCAAATAGAGCTTTTGCCAAATTACGCCTCTCGCGGCAAGAGTTGGCGAAATCCGCCATTTTGAGTACATTTAAGTTAAGGTAAACAAACAACAACAAACTGTTTTCCGTGTATTGGTTTTGCTTTGTGTCTTATTGTGTCTTTTGTTTGTTTACCTGAGCTACTTGTAAAAGCTGTAAACAAAACCAAACTATTCACCGAAAACGTAATTTGGCAAAAGCTCTTTTATTTTATTAACTAAAGTGCACGAATTCGAGCAAAAGCGGTGGTCCTTTTATCGGCTTATAATCTTTGGATTGAATAGCGGAAATCCCTACGAGCATTAAACTGATTCGGCAATACATAGTGTTAGCGTTCTAGAGTAATCGCGGAGTTCTAGAAAGGTTTTTGTCAGGATGGGTTCCAGTTATAAGTGGGAAGCTACAACTTGTGTATTCCAAGTACCGTCTAAACGATTTAGTAAAATTACCGCTTTACGGAGAAAAACAGGTCGTTATTGTAAATTCGCCTAACTGACCCAAAACGACGTCGGAGACACGTTGCGGGGCATGCGTATTGCGTAAAAGTTTGTCCCCCATTTAGAAAACCTCACTGGATCAGACTTGACCTTTTGACTGTGCCCTTTTATCACGAGAGAAAATAGTAAGAATTCCTTCATTAAGCAACTTCTTTTCCCCAAACATGTTTACGATAATAACCCGGTTGCTGTAAGGAAGGTTACGTGGTAAAATCACTGCATTATAGCAACGTGGAAAGAGACGGACACTGGCCGCTGACGCATGCATTCAGCATCCCTCCAACCAAAGCAATAAAGCTTTTTGGTAGCCTTTATCATACTTCACACAGGCAAGGAGTCTTTGCATACCGAGAAAGCTTCAATGTGGTTACTGCCCTCGCATTTCGGTCATTGGTCGCCATGACAAGCCAAAATGCCACACAATATTGGACTTGGTATTATTATTTTTTTCTTTAAAAAAAGCTACAATGTCTCTTAACTCTCGTTTTAGCAGCCTGTGCGTCCCCTCCCTATACTTATGCTTATGGTGTGTCGTCCAAGGTCTTATGAGAAAATAAGAAAATAAATGGAAGCCTTTTTGAAATAAGAATTTCCCAAAGTTGCCGGCAAAATGGCTGCAAAGCTAATGCTGATGGACCGCTTTTTCCTCCCAACAGCTTTATAGACAGGACACGCAGCATCCAAAAACTTTTTTTTCCCACTCCTGCTGGAGGTTGATGATGGGATGCGCGGTCAAGAGATTTTTTCAGCACGCCTTTAGACGACCGTTTGTCTTTCTCTCCCAAGTTCCGACTATTGATACCATCACCCTTGCTTATTTATACACATACCTCACCGAAGCGGTTCCTTGCTTTTTCCCTAGTCCCAAACTCGAGATGTTATTAATAATGGAAGAGGAAAATAATAGTAGTAAAAATATCATATAAGTTCTAAAACGAGGACTGAAAGGATAGATTTCTCCTCACCGCTACTCGTGTTAGCACCTGCACGAAGAGAAGCTAACTGACGTTGCCATGGCGATGAGATCCCTGCGCATTTTTACCTGAAAGCTTCAAGTAGACCTCGTAATAACGTTGCATCAGATAAGAAACCGCCAAACTGGCTTGTTCAGTGGTTTAGTTCAAAAGTGCTTTCGTGTTTTCTCAATTAGCAATTCTTCGTGCGGCAAGGTGCGACCCGTTGCTGGAAACTCGTTTATGAACTTGGTTACATTCTCACCCTATACTTTTGTTCTGCTTTTTTGGCTCCGTAAAAAAACTGCAAGAGGCTCCAAAAACTATAAAACTCCTACTCGTCTATTTGCCCTACATAACCCAATGGTTTCGACCACACTTCTGTTCTGCCAAAAACCATTAACGACTTGATAGCGTTTGGGAAACCTAGCGAGATTACGATAAATACGCGACCGAGTGGTTAGAGACAAGCTGGGAGGCCCACCACCACCACGCACACATCACACACAAAAGCTATTTGCACGACTGTATCATTACCAATGTACATGTTCTAATGGGGACGATAGGATGAGCTAAATTAACGCTACTAATGGCCAGCAACACACCGACAGACTCGAGACCCAGTCCCGTTACGACACTTGCACATTAGTTGGATGCTGGAAATCCCCTTTTTTCGATAACGGTTTTAAAAAACAAAACAAAAAACAAGATGACTCATTTCCAATACAGGAGATGCATTAAAAAATGGAAATAATGAGGGGATCCATCGCTCTTTTATTTATTAATTTTGTACCTTGCGCTTTTCGTTCCGTTTCCCAAAATTTTTGCAATTCCGTGAAATATTTATCCAAGATGAAGACCTTGGAAAGCCCGAGCGTGGCCATCACCACTGGTACACTTGCTACTCACGGCAAAGGTAATCGAACCATATAGGCTTTAAAAAAAACTCGTAATCACTGTAAAACAAGGCAATGCGTTCCCTGTGCCCCCCGTCTTCGGCAACTTAATTCGAAATTCCGTTAGTTTCCATGGGAAGCTATTGAATTCAGCTCAATCCCCAATTGGACTACTTGTCATGCCACTTTTTGGGCTTCCTTCAAGCACTGTCGCAGTTGAGGAACCCACTGCTTCTTAACTTAACGTTAACCTCATTTCAGACTCATCTTCCATGGCTGAGAATATTTGGCAAGGTGCAAACTGAGGAACACACACGTAAATAAGAGCTGACTCTCAGATGAACAGTGAGAAGGTTAGCACGTCCATAAGTTCGGAGGAGAGGAACAGCAACTACTGTAGTGTAAGCTAACTACTTGTTGATCTCTGTTGAGGTGAGCAGCCACCAAGCGCCAGAGGAGGCCAGCAGACCAGAGCTAGCTCACCAAACCCGCTGCATGGGGATTCAACAAGAATGGGAACTTTTCCAGCAGGTATGGAAGCCCCAAAAGCAGGCCGGGCGAGAGACGGCCCCGTGCCAGCGAGTCGCAGCCAGGTGTAGCTGGGGGGCGGAATCCTCGGCGGTAAGTAAGTAAGCTGCCCAACAGGTAAAAGGCCCAACATAAAAAAGGTGGGCGGTAGTAAAAGGTACACTAAGAAGATGAGACGGGAATGAAACCAAGTGCAGAGAGTGGAACAACTGGAAAAGAAAGAGAAACAACGACAAGCTGCAAAGTTGGGAAGAAAAAGGGAAGAGAAACACGCGGACAAGACAGGGGAACTTCTTTGCCGCTGCTGGGATTTTTTTGTCCACTGGGGATCATACGAAAAAAGGTAAAAAATAGCTCTAAAAAGACATCCCCGATCTTAGCCAACTTTCGAAGGTTTAGACGCGACTTTAATTACAAGCAATAGTATTTTTGCTAGAAATGTAAACAAGTTGTTTACATTTGATATAAACAACTCTTTTCATATATTTCTCCTTTTACAGTTCTTTAAGCTTTGGGTAATTCTTATTCCCTTGGAAAGCCCTTGATGGGCAAGGAGGAGACCTCGCAAGACTCTTAACCATCATACACAACACCTATCTAAGCAAAAACCGTTGCCTCTGTTGCTTGCCTATCGTCTATATACCTGCCCGTCCCAACACTGCAAAAGGGCATCTTTCCCTACCGCTGTATTAAGATTAAAAAATGATACCGCCAGCTCAGCTTCTTCTGTCTCTCTCTTTTTCTCTAGCTTATATGTATTCACAGACAACAAAAATATTCGTAGCCTTTTCCCAACGAAAGCCAATGATTCAGTTGCTTTCGAATTGCATGTTTTACGATAGTTCGAGAACCGTGACGATGCATGAAAGGAACACAAGGGAGATATTTAATGATTGGAAATTTTCGGTCTTCTCCTTGTGAGAACTTATATGGAGAATAGGACAACCAGCATCCTAACCGGAGCCAAGGTAAGAAGCAGACCAAGATGCACCTGTTTCATTACTAGAAAAGTCGGTTGCCGGTTTGCGCTCCATCCCTATGTCCCAGATCAGGCTTTGGGTTAAGGTTAAACAATAACGAGTGTCACTGACTCACTTTAGACAACTTCCCCATACAATGTACTGATTTTTCTTAAATACACCAAAAAGAAACTCTTCGAAAACCTAATGGAGTTATTGGGCATGACTACTTATAAATGAACCTGTACGCTGTATGACTGTTAGGCTTGCCGGACAAAACGACTAATACCTTTAAAAATAGAAAGTAAAAAAACAAAACAATGCAGCTTTTTAGCTACAACCAATCCTGTTCTCACGATTCATTCCTACCGATGAAGCTCGAAGGCCTATTTTCTTTCCGGACTTTCCTGTTTCAGTAGGCGTTACAGTGTACGGCTCAAAAACTGACTACGTGCAATAAATCTGACGGAGAAAAACGTTCGACAAGTTCATGGTGCTTGTTTCTAAGAGGGTTTACGTGTACCGGGGTAATTAAGCGAGTAGCTCGGCTTACTCTGAGCACGTGCTCAGGTACTTCGTTAAAACTAATGTCACCCTTAACTGCTCTACCAAAATGAAACAAAAAGTTGAAGACAAAGATAAACACTAACAAATTTATGGTGACTTATATCAAATTCCCCATCTACTAGTCACTAAAAACTGACAGTTTATTCTCGCCATTACTGATATATAACTGCAGAGCGGGTTTAGAAAGCACCAAAGCTTAACATCTCCTGCCCGTCATCGTTCCATCGCATCTCAAGGATCTGTTTACTTGCCTTTTCTCAATAAAACGCTAATTCCCTTATCGTCCACCCTTTACCCTTAAATCCCTCACGCCTCTTGCAAATTCCATATTGTAAAGAGTTTTCCGATTACTGCACTAGAAACCTGCCCCATCACCTGTTCCGTTGCTCTACACTACTTTACATGCAGGTTTCAAAACAATCAGAAACAGAAAGCTAGCAAACCCCGCCCCGGAAGGCACAGAATGAGAGCGCATTTTGAATTGCCAAGATATACAGACTTGCCACTAAATTTTCATAGTACTTGGGCTACCTCTCGCTCCTTAACGTTTAGTATTCTAGTACTAGTGAGTCCGAATTATATACCGAGGACCCGAGCCGATGCCAAAGATGCGGTTTTAACTCCATTCCATCAGTCACTCGTCAGTCCTTATATTCTACTGCAACCAAACTCGGTTCCTCAACAATCTTTTTTCCGTCCTTTTCTTTGCTTTATAGCCTGCTTTGTGGGCCTGCGTGCATGCCAATGTGAACTACAGGGGATAATAGTCAAAACAGGTTCCCGTACTCCGTGGAAAGCCTCCTAGCCACGGACAGGTAACAGAAGGGAACCTGCTGGTATCTCGTATCTAATCTAAACTTGCCTCCCATTGCCTGCTAGCCGAAGGAGTAATTTGATTCGAACGTGGATGTTGTCTGATGGTGTGCTCCTTTTCTTTTTCTCTCCTCTCTCTTGTCTATCGCTGTCTCTCTCTCTCTCTCAGCTCTCGGTGATTTTAACCTCTCTTGCCACCAAAGTCGTCACATTCACAACTCTCCCTATGCTCTGCCACTTCTCACGTCTGAGCGACCTGGGGCATCTCCCTATATACAGCCTATCATTTGTCTCTCTCTTCAAACGTACACTTCCTTTTACGTTTTTAGTGCATCTATTTTACATACAGCCTTCCTTTTTGTTGGTAAATTGTAGTTGTAAAAACGAAAAGAAAGAATCTAAGCCAAAAACAAAACAAGAAGGAACAAAAGCTTTGGGGTCTTGCTTTTGGGAACCACAAAAAAGGAAAACTTGCTCCATGCAACATCAACGGCACTGTGATTTGCCCAGACCTATGATTATCTTTCCTGATGACGTTCTTTTTGCGACTTCTGTTACGGGAATCTCTGGCACACCGTTCCGCTCCTCACCCAAGAAAAAAAATCATTAAAAATGCACGCTTGGACCCCATATATTACGAAGACGTTTTCAACCGTCTGTCCAGTACCGTATTCGCTTGAGTGCATATTATTCGAGCACAAAAAGAAAACATCCTCGAAAGTTGAAGGAGACCGACATTGCATTTAAATTGAAATGGCAAAGTGATGAGCGGCACGACCAAAAGCAAAAGTCAACCCAACCAGCTCCAAAATGGCACACGAACAGTTTACTCTCTTGCCAGACTTTTTGTGAAACTTCCAAAATAGAGCAGTGTCATAACTGTGCACAGGGCCGTCTTAACACCCCCGTGGGCCCCGGGGCCAAGATTCAAAATGGTCCCCTAAGTTCAAAAATGGTCCCCTAAACAGGTCATGACGACCCTGACTGTGTATAATGAAAGAACCGGGTAGGTTGAAAGAACATGGCAAAAAGTTGCGCTGTTATGCTATGGTGTAGTGCGATGATTAAAGGGAGTTAATGGACTTCTCAATGAGTCTGAACAAACGAACCAGAAGCCTATCCTTGGCTATCTTGATATGCTACCCACATCACCCAGTGCGGCACACAAGAGCAACGCCTTACGCGTACAGCGCGGGAGGAAAAAAAGCGGGCATAATTACAGGGCACCAGCAGTCTTAACAACAGCACATATGCATAAACAAGACAGGTTGCCTTACACAGCCTTGTTTTAAGAGCCTCCGGACCTTCTCTTGAACTTCTTTTCTCTGCCCTGCCTCTAAGTTATCCTCGCCTGCAGGCAACGAGCCGTTCTTTCCGCTTCCATTTTACCTAAATCGTTCACCTGCAGTTCCAACAAATTCGTTTCTTCAGCAACGCGGGCAGACATGGATTTATTTCCGCTTTCGACCCTTGAACGCCATCTCGTGACAACCCCTCTACCTACGTTAAGTCGCTCAATCACCCGTTCCGCCCATTCCATCAGTTCCAAAAATAAAGGCTACAGCTACGATCACAGTAGGATAACAAGGTTATTAGCTATGCAAGTAGCATAGCTTATTTCGAATGTAAAAGTTTTGGGACCGACTTTCTCGGTCTCAAGAGGATGTGCGGGGGCTAAAAAAAAGTGGATGATCGTGGGTGATATCGCGCTATCAAATAGGTTTGAATTTGGACTATGATGACTTTTGGATAGCCTTTGTTGTTGTTGCAAAACAAATGACTCAAGCTCAGGACTTTGATCGTGGATTGGTAGTCAAATGATTGCCTGTGGGAACCACGCGTACATAGGAGAGTCAGGGTTCACAGACATGCCCATGCCCCCGCAAGGTAGGTATTCCTAATCTACTAGAAAAAGGGTTCGAGAAGAGAACCATTCACTCGGGTACTATTTGGACTGACCTAAGGTCCGATCTGCATTGCTCTTTGTAAACGGTCGTTACCTATTTTGAACCTGTGTAGGTTTGAGAATTTTAACCTTTGATATTTGGCCTTTTACCTGAATCTTCTCTTAGGACAGAAAGTTGTTCCAAAACGTTAGACGATACTCTTGTTATCCTACGGTGTAAACCAATAGACAGTGGCTTACGACGTTTCCCGTCTGGTCCGAGCTTGGAACGTTCGTTCCGACTGCCTTACCAATAGCGTGAATGACGCAATAATGAATACCGAAATGTAACCAAGCGTACGTGCTGTTGATATCCGACTTGATGTAACTTCCGCGCGGTAGCATATTTGGGACCGAACACTACCTATTGCTTTAAGCGGGAAATTCTACATCATCTCGGACGGTCATCTTTGAATTAAAGGACGTACAGTACATTATCAAAGACAATCACAATTCCACTTGTATAGAAAAGAGCCCTAGCGTGACACTGTTTATTGCTAGTCAAGAAAGAAGATAGCGTGAGACCTTTAATTGTTTTCCACAGAACTCTGCAGTCCATACGAAGAATTAGTCTCATCTTGCTAAAAAGCAGAAAAACCTGACCGTGGGAGATTGCAATTTTGCCCAATGACGTATTTTCCCAAAACTTTTTTCAAAGAAAAATTTATCTTTTAATGCAACGAGACGATGTGCTTGAACAGTTTCGAAGATGCCCAAAGGAGTGTCAACATATTGTGCGGAATATATGCTTAACATGTTTACTTGTCGCATTTGTGAGCTTTTATTTAATATAATACTCAGTATTGGAACGAAGGGGAAATTGAATATTTCACTTTACCTTTGGTCTCCAAAAGTCGTTGCCGGCGTGGAAAGGGTCTCGCACGAGGCAAAGTTCCGTAGAGTGACAATTTACGATGGCGTTGGTATAGAGCGAGAACTTGCTGGTGTGTCGGGCTAAAAGAGTCATGCGGTAAGGAAATCGGTTCGTGGCTATCAGGTCCCATAATGCCATCATGGAACATTGCTGCGGTCTGTAGCTCTGACACCATCCGTAAATCGCGACGACCCATAACCCGACCGGTTTGATCAAAAGCGTTAGTTCCGGTTGCGTTTGGGCTGCGAACCGTGACGCGTTTAGCACTTGTGCTCTCCGTTCGTGTGCGCTTCACGTTCATGCTCATGTTCCATTCAGCAAAGCCACCTTCAGAATCAGAGGACGAGTCCGTGTCAAGCGAATAGACAGTCAGTTTGTTGTCCCTCTCTCGCAAAAAATGGAAATCCCGAGAGCGAGGGGAATGGCAGTGCAAACCAGAACCCGAGCTCTCACTCGGAAGTCGTTGGCGAGACATACCTCGACTGCTCTGCCCCGCTGGACTTGGATGTTCCCAATACTCTGATAGAGTTAACGGCGCTGACCGACGCCGCTCGGTTAGATCCGTCTGATTTTGACATTGACTTGGTTGCTGTCGACGAACCAAATCAGGTGGCGGGACTTGCTGTGCTGGACGTGGCTGAACTTGGAAGTGGGTTGAAGGGGTTGTTAGTGCACAAGGGGGCTGTTCCCCGGTATGCAATTGTGGTTTGTCTCTGACCAGACGGAAAGCATTCCACACTCGGCTGCGTTTACTGCTTTTGCTCGCCTTTTCCTCTTGTTTCTTCGCGGTAATAGCTTTATCACTGACTGATTCGCACCGAGTCTTGCTGTTGTCCTCCAAGGACCCGAGCGACGCATTCGACGTCGACGGTTCACCCTGAGCGACATCACCTGCTGCTCCTCCACCACCATGCGGCGGTTGCTCCGAGGCGGAACTAGAGCGAGTTTTCTGAAAAGTTCGATGTAGCACTGAGGAAACGAGAAACGTCTTCATTGTTTTCAACGGTAAAATTTTGGCTTAGCCTTCTTCACCTTCTCGACTCTAAAGATGCGGTGCCACAACCTACACAACAGAGGTGCAATTAGCATAAATCTGTTCAACACACTACACACTTTTTCATAACTGATTACAAATTAGTCAGCTTTCACTCAGCTCGAGCTGAAGCCACCCAAAACACACGTACGGTAAGGCTTGTCAGCAGGTTCCGAGGAAAGATTTAATGGGCCTTCCCGCAATCAATCTCATGATAGATAACTACTTTCCAAAAGGTGGCTAATTATAACCCGCAGGACAGGAAAGTCGATCAAATACCAAGAGACGTTTTTCTTACACTCAGCCAGGTACTAGAATGCCATGATGGATGTCTTCAGGGGTACAGGTTTTAGCACATCCACAACACATATTGCTAGGTCCCCCCTCCTACCGACCAAAAAACTTGCCTATAAATCTCTCATTTGTGTCTTGGATGATACAATGTTACAGATGTCACGGTATGAAAGAGCAAAAAAAGCTAGACGGATAATCTAACGACTCTAACATTCCTATGGCGAACGTTCGTTAACTAGAAACTTCACCGAAGGACTTGTACGGGAATACTAGATACAACTCCCACATGTTGTACGGAGCACTTACAAGCCTGTACTAAACACGAGCAGACGTACAAACGTTACCTAAGCTATAAGCCGTAAGGGTAAGACGCCTCGGAGCATAGCTGGAAGGCTTTTGACTTTTGGTGACCACAAAAGCTTCATGCCCAAAATCCGGCTACCAGCTATTCCACCAAACCAAACAAGCATAAGACACTCAATTTATTCTCTACGACGCATGATCACGAGCGCCAGGTTGGGGGGGGGGGGGGGGGGGGACAGAAATTGCCAAGGGATAATGATGAATTTCCTCAAAAAATCTCCTCTGCACTCCCGTAGCCAAGGGTACTTGGGTTTTTATGGCTCTTTCCTGATGGCCACTGTCCGTATGGTTTCAAGTAATCTAAACAGTTTAAAAGCAAGGTCGATCAACCGTAAGGAAGTTGAAGACTTACACAACGACCCAAACTCGTGTGATAGTCAGGTGTCACTGCGGTGTCCACGAAGTCCTCAGGAGGTTTGAAAAGAAAGCCTACACGTCCAAATACCCAATGACAAACGAGCCGTTCAGGTTTAGAAAATTTGCAACTTTAAAATTCACAAAAATATCCTCCCGCGTTTACCTTTCCAGGAATAATTTCCATAAGGGGCTGATATCTTGTTAAACTGTCCGCACAGTAAATCTTTTCCGTATCTCTACCTACTGTCTATTGATAGCTTCAAAATACTTACAAAAACGCAGTCCAGTCACGACTTTAAGAGAGTTATTCACGCAAAAGACATTTCAACTACACTCGATGAAGTCTTCGATGTGAATATGGTTTGTAATTGTAGACTTGCGGATAGGGCTAGGTAATTCGCTTTTAGGAAGGGCCCCGGGCCTCGCCTCTTCATAGGTTCAGTATAGTGCAAAGTTTTTTCATAGGCCACATTTGTGTCGACAGCTAGCAATTAACGTCTGACCTTTGACCTTCCCTTACCATAAGCTTCTGGCCACAAGCATCGCACATCAATCTCACACTGCCTGACATTCCGGATTACTAGATGCTTACCGCAATTGTATTATTGATGAGCTGCAGCAATTAAAGTTTTCTCACAGTCTGAGAAACTTGCAGGAGCCCACTAATCACTGTTTACAACTGACTTAGAAAAGGATAGCCAATTAGTCATATCCACCACCGTTTTCCCACCATAACAGTCTATCCTGCACTGCCAAGGCACAACAAACACAGTCTGGCGCGAGAACACGGAAAACTCCCGCGCGGGCCCGAAGCTCGAAGAAGACGATGAAAAGGCTGTCGATCAAACAAGAAATGCGATATGCGAATGGTAAAACGCGACATGTCCTGCGAAATCCAGCGAAACGTGGTAAAATGCAGAACTCGATCTTAACTACAGAAAAATTTTACGTTAACTTTTTCAAATAATACTTTGAAAACACAAGAAATATTTTAAAATATTCCAAGCCTTAGCCTAACCTAACCTGCCTTAACATAAACTAATCGAATTTAAAATAAATATAATTTAAATTTAGCAAACTGCATTGAATATAATTTAAATATAGCGTAATACATTAAAGTATTTTACTTTGTTCGTTTCTTAGAAACTTAGCGACAAATAAAACACTCTTTTGATATCTGGAAACATCATTTTGTGTTCAAACCCTCCCATTTTTTGCTGTCAGACTAGTGAGGGGAACAGCAGCGCCCGGAACCGACGCCGAAGTACTGAGGTACCAATAGTACCAATAGTGACGAAATGATAACACAAACAATACCTAGCATGCTGATTGTTCGGTAATATGGCCGAAAGTACTTCGCCGGTTAAAAAAGAACAGTTTGTCATTGATCCCGAAGAGTTGGCCCTCAGAAAGCGATTGCCTAGTAAAGGTCATACTTTTCGTCCTAATGACATTTACGTTGGAACCCACACGCAACATAAAGTAAAGTAAAGCTTCAGCTA
This sequence comes from Lepidurus arcticus, assembly GCA_003724045.1. NCBI lineage: Eukaryota > Metazoa > Arthropoda > Branchiopoda > Notostraca > Triopsidae > Lepidurus > Lepidurus arcticus. The sequence goes on along the minus strand of RJJA01000056.1, from coordinate 112,922 downwards.
CCGTATTTTCGTTACAGTTTTGACCTTGTTCGAAACTTTTTCAATCTTAGGAGCAATTAATTCGGTGTCAGAAATTAATAGAAAATGGCGAAAGTTTCAACATACACGGTTTAGGATCTGCGACGACAATAGCTGCTAATTTGGCCTTACAGGCACAGAATCACTTTCCAACCGTCAATTTGCAAACTACAACGTCAACCGTATATATCCACGGTAAGAAAAATGAATATGTCCTGCTGCCTTGTTGGATAAACCTATTATATGGTTATTATTTTACTCTTAGAAAAGAACCAACGCGGTCCAAGCCAACCTACACCAGCCATTCATTTACATTTCACCCAGATCAAATCAGTAGAAAACGAAGGGGCTTCGAATTCTCAAAGTTGATGGATTGAACCTTCTGAGATCACAAAAAAACATGTTTTTCACCCTGAAGGAAATCGTGCGGTGGTTGGGAGTGACCGTGTTTGAACTGTGGCTTTATATGTTGGGCCTACTCATCTTCAGTGTCTTATTAGTACTCAAATTAGAGCAGTACTTCGATTACAACTGGTGGATCGTTTTTTCACCGTTGTTCATTGTGGATGGTTTAAACTGCTACTTTTGCTTCATTGTAGTGTTGCGCATGTACTTAGCTCGACACTATAAGGGAGCTCCATTGCGAGCACTTTGGAGTTTTGTGGTCTTGGGAATGAGTTTCGTATTCAAGTTTCTGTTGTGCTTAAAATTAGAAGTGAACGTGGTACTAGAATCCACGGAAGTCACCGCCCCTATTTTTACGATACTTCAGCTGTTCATGATAAGAGCTTGTCAAATGCAGTGATGCAAATATACATAAATCAAGGAAAGTTATCTTTTGAGTTTCTTGGCAACTTATGTATGGTTCTAGAAATTGGCTGCTTAATTACTTTTATGCATGGGCACCTTTCTGCTTTGATAGCGCAGAACTCGACGTTAAATGAACAAACAATATCGCAGCAGCTAAACGTGATTGCATTTCATACATATCGACGTCATGTGCCCATTCTACCCTACCCCACTTTTGGGCCTGCAAAGAAAACAATTCAGCATTTGGTCATCGTTTACGTTACGTTTTTAGTTTTTCTTCAAAATGTTCACTTGAAACTCATACTCCAGCCTAGCCAACGCCACAGTTTGTTCCACTGTCATAAGTCTATCCACGGCACCCAACATAAGAATGACTGACTTGATAGCTTCAGTGCCAAACATGAATCCTACGAAAGATTTGTTACGAATGTATGCAGGTACGGCTTGATTATTACCCGTCACTGCCCAAATGTCGTATGAAAGTAGGTGCTTTTGTAATGTTTCCCGGGCTTTGGTAGAGATGGTAGGACCTGTAATACTGAAACTAGGTTCGACTACGATATGATAACGTTCGGCGACATGTTGAACCACTGGGTCCCACTCTGTCTCTTGTACTGCCAACAAATCCAAAGGTTCCTAAGCATAAAGGAGAAATCGACAAAGTGATTAACTTTTAATCCTTAAACAACAGACCAAACACAACTTACCTCTTGACGACAGAGCAGCGTGTCGGTCTCCAAGTAGGAGAGAATGTGATTGACGATATCAAACTTGGTTGTTCTAGTCGGGTTATCCAAGACTGTGTTGCAAAGGCTATTCTGTAAGCAAAATAAAAGGGGGAGGGGGAAATTACGCTTTTTGTAAGACTGTCTTTATACTATGAAGAATACATTAGGAGCTGCAAGGCCCACATACCATGTGCATTGTGGAAAGTAATATTTTATCATGTTGAGCATCCCACTCATTACCAACTGCCATAGCTAAAGATTCGCTGGGAACTTTGAAAACTTGACCGGACGGGGTCTTTAATTTCCGCTGGTCCAAGAGGATTTCGTACTCGCCTTCAGACTGTATTATAGAGACCGATTTATAAAACCTATTCCTTGCTTGGGGTATCGTCGTGTGTGCTGCACCAGCCGGTGTAGAAGTAGAAGTACATAACATTCGTTTCCAATCTCCATCTAAGACCGATTTAGAATACAATTTGCTTGTAGTAAGAGAACCGATATTTCCGTTTCCGATTATAACTCCAGAACTCGAAGCAAAATTTCTTAATGCTGTTACTACTTCCGTGCCCGACTGCCAAACGCCAGTGAAGAACTTGCTCGTAATATTACTGTGCATGATGACAAATACGCGTGCGAAACAATAACACTGATACTATGAAATAAAACTGATGTTTACTAGTAGACAAACACGTGTGACTAATTTGTTTGTTTCAGGTTGATAAGAAAAACAAAGTCAGTCGTCGAAGCAAAAGGAGAGAAGACGTACCTTGATAAACAGGGATGTCAAATCCACGGTGCCATAGCGCCATCTATTTAGGAAATTAAGATTATGATACTATGAGCATAATACTTCCTATCAAACGACATTCGATTTTTTTAACCATAGTCTATTTCCTTAGGCACATGCTAATTTCCCTTAATAACTACCCTGAAACGCATTGATGTCGCAATATCTTTGAACTTTCGCCTGGACGTTATCAATAATAATTTAAATACGTCGATACGACGGGTAAGCACACTGCAGGCTATATATAGTGTAAAGTCTCAACAAAATTGACAAAACCCTATCAGTGAACTATATTTCCTTGTCATCTGTATTTTCTCACGCATTCAGGTAGGGCACGTATGCTCTCCGTAATCTTCTGCTCATGCATGCATAGAGTACTATATAAAGAAGGACCGTACTAGATTTATTGTTACACTTATTTGTTATCCGTAAATCGAGTTACAATGTCCCGTTTCGAAGTTGCGTCTGCTTTAGCGGTTCTGGTCTTAGCTGGAAGCAAGTCTTTTTTCATGATTTCTAAAACTTTCTCTACCTTATAGAACATAATAATAATTAACATCCGCAGTTGCCCATGCCCAAATTCCCAAAAACTGCTTGGATTGTATTTGCAAAGTCGAATCGGGTTGCAAAACGCCAAGCCCTTGCTGCAAATATGATGTAAATTCCTACTCATGCGGTGCTTTCCAAATTAAGGAACCCTACTGGTCCGATGCTAGTATCATGTCGGGTTACGACACCGGTAGCGGTAAGTTTCTCTTGACTCGTGATTTGGAATCCTTTTATAGGTTAATCAACACTTGTCATACTCCTTATCATAGACTGGCAATCTTGCACATGCGAAATGCAGTGCAGTATCAATACTGTACAAGCTTATGCTGCTCGTTATACTACTGCCGCCCGAATTGGCCATACCCCAACATGCGAAGATTACGCTCGCAATCACAACGGAGGACCTAATGGTTATTCTTGTACTTGTACCGATGCTTATTGGGCTAAGGTTCAAAGCTGCCTTAATGCCAAACTATAAACCTCTAAAAATTTCCCGTAAGTTCCCACGTCACCAACAACGTGCCACGCACCAAGTGCCCCAAACCAAACTTGCGGGTCAATCCCATGTAAAAGTCATGACAGGTTTTCAATACATTGGGTAAATATCAAACGCAAGTTTTTTATATAACAAGACGAGTTTTCAATACAATGGATATATACGAAAAGCAAGTTTTCTATTCACCAAGACAAGTTTTTCAATACACTGGGTATGTAATACCAAATGCGCCTGATCAAATCCGCAAGATAATAACGAACTATATAAAGAAGGAACCGTATAGTTTTCTATTGTTACACTTTGTTTCAGTAAATCGAGTTACAATGACTCGCTACGCTGTTCTGTCTGTGTTAGCAGTTCTGGTCTTAGCTGAAAGCAAGTTGTTTTTACATGATTTCATAATTCAAATTGTATACCTGATCTGACCTAATAACAATTACATTCGCAGTTATCCATGCCCAAATTCCCAAAGATTGCTTGGATTGTATTTGCGAAATCGAATCGAATTGCAAAGTACTAAGTCCTTGCTGCAATTGGGATGTGGATTCCTTATCATGCGGTTCTTTCCAAATTAAGGATGCCTACTGGATCGATGGGGGACGACAAGGAGGAGGTAAGTTTCTCTTGACTCGTGATTTGGAATCCGTTTATAGATTAATCAACCCTGGTCATACTCCCTCTAATAGACTGGCAAACTTGCGCACGCGATTACCAATGCAGTATCAGGACTATGCAAGCTTATGCGGCTCGTTATACTATTGCCTCCCGCATCGGCCATACCCCAACATGCGAAGACTACGCTCGCAATCACAACGGAGGGCCTGATGGTTATGCTCGTGCTTGGACCAGTGGTTACTGGGCCAAGATTCAAAGATGCATTTACAATAAAGGACGCTAAAAGGTCCCAGTAAATTCCCCAGGTCACCAACAGTACCAGCACGCACCAAGTGTCCCAAAACCAAACAGTGTCAATCCCATGTAAAATTCATGACATGTTTCCAATGGTTACGTATCTAAAGAAGGACGTACCGTATATAGTTTTCTATAGTTACACTTTGTTTTCCGTAAATCGAGTTACAATGTCCCGCTTCGCCGCAGCTGTGTCGGCGTTAGCATTTCTGGTCTTAGTAGGAAGCAATTTGTTTTTAATGATTTCATTCAAATTGTATGTACTTTATTATCTACCTAATAACAATTACATTTGCAGTTGCCTATGCCCGCGAATTCCCCAAAATTGCTTGGATTTCATTTTACGAACTAGGAATCGGGGTGCAAAACACTGCTTCAGTAATTGGGATGTAGATTCCTTTTATCATGCGGTTCTTTCCAAATTAGGAATACTATACTGGTCCGACGGGTTGCAGCACAAATTCCCCGTAAGTTTTCACGTCACCAAAACCGCGCCAACCACAAAGTTCCCCCAAACCAAAATTGTATCAATCCCATGTAAAATTCGTAACAGGTTTTGAATACACTGGGTATATAACAGATGCCTGATCAAATTCACGAGTATAGTATAGCCAACTGCAAACCTTGACAACAGTACTATATAAAGACCTTAAGGACCTTATAGTTTTCTAGTTACACTTTGTTTTCCATAAATCGAGTTATGTCCCGTTTTGCAGTTGCGTCTGCTTTAGCAGTCCTGGTCTTAGCTGGAAGCAAGTTTTTTGTTCATTACTTCTATTCAAATTTTCTGTATCTTTTTATCTAATTTAATAACAATTACATTCGCAGTTGCCCATGCCCGAATTCCCCAATATTGCTTGGATTGTATTTGCGAAATCGAATCGAATTGCAAAGCTCTAAACCCTTGCTGCAATTTGGATTGGGATTTGGAAGGTGATAACTCATGCGGTTCTTTCCAAATTAAGAAAAAATACTGGATCGATGGGGGACGACAAGGCAGAAGTAAGTTTCTTTTGACTCAAGATTTGGGAATCCGTTTATAGATTAATCAACACCTGTCATACTCCTTCTTATAGGCTGGGAATCTTGTGCGTGCGAATACAATTGCAGTGTCAATACTATGCAAACTTATGCTGCTCGTTATACTATTGCCTCCCGAATCGGCCATCCCCCAACGTGCGAAGACTACGCTCGCAATCACAACGGAGGGCCTGATGGTTATAAGTTGTCTCGTACCGATGTTTACTGGGCCAAGATGAAAAGATGCCTTAACAAATGAGGCCGCTAAAAACTCCCAGTGATTTCCCCCAAGTCACCAACAGCACCACGCACCCAGTGTGCCAAAAGCCAAAATAAAAGTTGCGCCATTCCCATGTATAGGTTTTTCAAGTAGTTTCAATTCACATTTTTCAATACACTGGGTTTATACAACGCCTGATAAAATTCGCGAGATAATAACTGCAAACCTTGACTTCATTTCCTAGAGCCTTGCTCAGCTCATGGACGGCCAAAAGAAAAAATCCCTAAAATAGGGAAACTGTATAGCTTAATCTTGAAGCTTGCCAACGGTCTTCCCGCAGCTGGCTGTTTATCATAAAATGGTCCTGCTGGAAAACAAATTGTTTGACAAACGACTGAAGTTTTGTATTTGTCCTTAAATTCCATCAGGCATCGTGAAGGCCAAATAGTTTGTAGGACTCCTGTTCTCCTCGGTAATGTCGAGTCTCAATTAAGAGCTTTTCGAAATTTCACCGGTAAGGTTAAATAGGATTGCAAATCCTTTTAGTGGAACGCGCACGAGGGCGTTGCGGTTCTCAGGTGGGCACGAAATACTAAATAAGGCAGGTACGAACCCTGAAGGGGGAGCTACAGGATTCCGGTTTTGGGAAAGTTAATGAAAGGTGGTCCCTGGCAGAGGAAGCAGGACATACCATCTCATCAGAAGCATACAGGACTCACACCAACCAGTCATTGTTTGGGCGCCGCTGGTTGAGAGCAGGTCTCCAAGTAAAAGTGTCCGAACTTGGAAAATGTTCGAGTGAACCTTCCGGTTTTGACAGCATCTTTGACATCAAGACTCCTTATAGCGACAATCGAAATTAAAGTTTGTGTACCAAAGTACTAAGTTGTTTGCGACAGGGTGCAACATGGCGTATCGCGTTTTCTACCAACCGAAGATGCACCTGACCGGTGCAATTCTGGTGCTCTGGCTGTGCCTGGCCTGTACTTTCGTGGTGGAAGCCCAGGAGACGAATACCCTTGCGGGAGTGACGACTGAAATGGTCGAGAACTTGACCACGTTATTACCCGAATCTTCATCAGAATCGCACAGTCCCACAACTACATCCGCAAGTCTGCCCCCGATTCCGGCGTCGACGATGGCGAGTTCATCATCGCCTCTGCTGACGACGACCACCGAACTGCCCGCCACTACTTTCTCTTCGACGGAATCAGCCCCGAGCTCATCTTTCGAACCGACGACGGTTACGACAACCCCGGCTTCGTCCTCTACAACGGTTCCGACAACTTCGGCTTCGTCCTCTACAACGATGGAGGTTAACAGCAGCAATCAAAGTACGTCTACCGAAGCATCATCGCCAGCTCCTTTGCAAATTGGCAGCAAACGCGAAGAGAAAGCGGATTCCACCTTTAGTAACAAGACTCCAGTGGGCCAGGAGAAACCCTTGCCCGATCTCACGTCAAGTCCTACAGGTGAGTTTTGCCTTGTTACTCCCATTCCCCAGCGTCCGTTCGCAGAAATCACGGTCAAGTCCCAGCCAATACGATCGGTTTTGGACGCAAACGTAAACGGAGCCGAACTTTTTTTCTTTATTCGAAAACAACAATGACTAGCATGCATGATTTTGTTTCCCCACAATTCAGTTCGCCATCATAGTCACGACCCAGTTCTTTTCCTTGAGAAGTGAAATGAACAGTGTCACGAGATCTTGGCCTAAAATGCGACTCACGCAGAGCTGGAGAAGCCGTTCCGACTCGTGATTTAGCTTGACTTTGCCTAAACCCCCTAAAAACTGACACAGTACGCACTTGGCGTTAGAGGCATCCGACCATACGAGAGCAGGTGTGTCAGTGAGCCACCTTCTCTCTACTCTTACTATACAGAAAGGTGGCCATGACAACGCAATAGGCAGACATTTCCATAGCTCCTGTCCCGCGCTATCCACCTCGCTCATTCGGGACAATACAAACTTCCCGCCATACCGTCCTGTCCCATCTCGACCGCAGCCGAGCCACACAGCTCTCCAAAATGGACTTGAAAATAAATACGTGCTATAACATTGCTCCCCTTTCATTTCACCCGGTGTTCTCTCCCGTGTTGGCTCTGTCTCTTCTGCGTCCTCCGCCTCGTCCTCCATGACGTGGCGAAAAACGCAGGGGAGAAGGATCCTCCTTCTCTCCTGCTATATTGTTGTATCCATGAGTACACGTTACCTGTGCGTGTTGGCCTTTTCCTCTCGGCAACTGGGCTAAAACCAAGGGCCAGAGCTGAAGCGCGAGGCCAAGGTTGGTTACTATAGTTACAGAGCTTCCATCCAACCCATGCAGCGTTAACATTCATGGAGCCATGACATGACTCACATGCGACAATTCATGGCAAGCTTCCTTAACTAATCTATAGCCAACTTCAAGAGTAACCACATCGCAAACTTGATTCTTCTGGCAAGCTTCAGGACTTGAAAGTTACCCCTAGTTAGCGTAATTCCCCGTTTGCTTTGGCCTAACCTTTACCAGCCCGCCAGATCCGGCTGCTCCTTTATCATCCTCAACCCCTCTTTTTCTTCGAATTCAGACACGGATACTAATGATACACAATATCCGCCATAGCATGTACAGCAAAAGGTTGAAATCACGTACGAAGATCTAGGGGTTCGAGACCCAGGTAAGGGGTTTTCCGTGGAAAACTGGAAAGTTAAGGTGAATTATTACTCCCCTCCTGAACCCCCAAACCCCAGTCCGGGGACTGGCAACAGGACCCTCTTTAGGCAAACGACATAGGGTTCCCAACACTCGTATTGAAAGGGAACTTTCATGATTTCGTTTTTACTTTCGTACGCCCCAAAAAGCCCTTCCCCACTTTGGTGCAAATCAAGTGTATGGTAAGAGGGTAAACCCGAAAAACTGCAAGCCTTTTCGCCTTGGAGCCAGGTACGGCGAGGGGGTTGAAGGGTTCTGCGAGCAAGAATCGGACAATTTATTGTTCTCGAAGAATGCGATTAAGCGAGGACGGCTGGTGGAATACACTGTGTCCACTAAGTCCGAGTATATTCACAGTAGGACGCCGAAATGTTTGGCGGAGAAAGAGAACTCCATTCGTGGCAGCGGCTTTGGACTTGCACCATCAGGGTAGCGATCGAAAGCGGGGTGGCCCATGTAGTTATTTCCTGAAATAATTGAGGGGTTGTCTATGCAGATGACCAAGCGGAAAGTGCAGGTTTCCAAGGCGAAACTATTGCCACAATAATAAGTTTTGTAGACTTTGGGTTGCCATGATGATGTTCCTTCTTCGAACGGCAGCATTTGGACTGCAGGCGGTAAACCTTCTGTCATTTTTAGGATCTAACTATAGCATATCCCGAAGGTAAGCGACCTTGGGGTAAATTTTTGACACGATAGGAAAACTATTGCAATTCCTCTTGCAAGAACTATTGAAAGGGAGGCGAATATATGTATTTTTGTACAGATTTTTTTTTCAGTTCAGTCACTTTCTTTCCATTTCCTGAGCATTGTAATGAGTTAACAAGGACTATATTTGACGCATGGCATTCTTGCTGCGTTAATTGTTATACGAGCACTATACCTGCTGCCCAGATACACCCAAAATAGGCCTGACAGCACTTCCGGATTTTTTAGGATTGCACATACAAATCAATGCTGGTTCAAGGTTTCTAAGGTGTTTTATAGCGCTTGGGAATTGTTTGTTACCTAACCTGTTACCTTTTTCGTAAAGTCGAAGTCGTTAATTTGATTAGTTTTTACCAGCAGCTTAGTCGCAAAGTCAACGCCATTTCTGAGTTTTCAGAAACCTGGAAGGCCACATAAGGCACAGTCGTTTCGAATAATAGGCGACACCGGCCGAAAAATACAAAGTTATTTGAGCTTTTCAAGCTTTTGTCCTCCTTTTTTGAAACATAGGGAACTAGTACAAGGGTCACCTCGCTTACTTATTTGCATAAACCAGCTCATGTTTTATCAGTCGACACCTCTACTGGTCTATGAGGGTGAAAATACCGAAAAAGTCACCTAAAACTTAACACCGAACCGAAATTTGAGGTCGAGGACTCAGCCAGCGCGTCCCTGAAAACTTGACGACCCCGAAGTAAGCCCCTGAGCCTTGTCAAACTCCAACGCGCAGAGAGTTAAACAAGGCTAAGAGTATACGAATTTACACGCCCTTCAACATTTAAAAATAATTCACTTCCCAAGATCGAAATTCGATAAGCGACACCCTAAAACGGTTTTCGTTCACAATTTCATTGGTTCATTGAGCCGCTTTTATGGATTTCAGACTTGTTTAGTACGCTCTTCGATACGGTCTCTTATAGTAGAGACCGTATCTTCAGAACCGCAGTCAATTCTAAAGTGGTTTTCTCTTTCCTGTCTGAGGAAACTTTTCTGAAATTATTTGTTGAGATGCGCTAAGAGGGCTATCTGGATTTTTCCTTTTTTTCTGCTTGAAAACTGATGAGGTGGTGGAAATATTGTTCTACGGGTTTAATTTGGTTCGTTGGCCGCCATAGGCACAGTTCAGCACGGTCCACTTGCCTCAAAATGCTGACCCACATTCTCCCATCTAGAACACTTTCCACCCGAGACCTACATACGGTTCGATTGCGGCCATAACAATGCATCTTCTTTAGGGGCGGTTTTAGCCCCCAAATTTGAGTTCTTTTCAGTTTTTTTGTTAACAGATTCAAGAAAATAAACTTTCGAAATCTTTCATTGTATCGTCTGTGAGACCAGACACTTTTATCTTGGATGCTGCTGTGGCGTATAAAATACAAGCCCAGATTAATTAGCTATGCATGCTAGAGGCGTATGCCAACCAAGAGCCACGCAACCCCCAAATGAATCTAGCTTAATGGTTTGAAAGCGAGCTCTTCTATTACATTAAACTGCCACCAGCCACTCTTTTCCATAGAGAAGACGGTAAATTTTGGGGAGGAAATGTTCGGAAAGAAACGAATTTAGCGGCGGCTTGACGATCTATAACCTTTTGGGCTGGATTACGTTTCTTTTTCCAGCATCCTTCTAATATTTCCCTGCTTCTTCTGGTGCCTGGTGCGGCCTTTGGAAGAAGAAGAAGCAAAAGCGAGGCCGTCATCATAGCCAAAGTTCTCTTCAAGGTTACTTGCCTGTGGGGCAAGGTACTTCCATTCGATAACGAAACCGAGTCTGTATATATGCTTGCTTACCTGTTGCATAGGTAACAAGGTGTAGCTTGTGAAAACCGAAGCTCGAAAGAAGAGCCAATGAAGCTAGGAAAAGGCCTACTTGAGTATCCACGCACCAAAAAAAGTGCCTGGTACAGCCCGGCACGGTCTTGGAAAGCCACATCGGGCGCTTACCTGACCAACAAGGTGAAGCAGAAACTCTGCCAAGATTTTGGCGCAGATTTTGCCAATACTAATGCAACCGGGCGCTCAAAGCATCTAACCCACATCTTTTGGCTGACTTGTTTACACTGGTCTTACGGGGAATAAATCCGGTTGGACCATTAAAAAAAGAGTACACCCGGGGAAAAGTTGGCTTTCTTCCTTTCTACGGAGAAGCACCTCATCATGAAAGTTTTCCTGTTGCCATCTCAAGCAGACGCGTGTAGGGAGGATGTTAGTTTGGCAGGCAAGGAAAGTTTGGCATTCCAACGGAAACAACCCCAAACCTTGGAAGACAGACCAACGGCCATCAGAGCTTCAGCACACACCTGGCTAAGGCAGAAGAGAGCCCGGGAGAAAGCTAAAATGGGTCAAAAAGCCTCAAGGACTCTTTCTCTCCCTTGCACCCTAAATATGACTGAACTGAACCTATTTTCATGCAGGAAACGGTTATTAACAACGTGGTAACTACTAAATTATACAGTCCCTTATTGTTATTAAAGGCGCAACTTCAAAAGTCCACCTGCAACGATGTGCTGCTGGGCCCACTCACCATATCAAAAACTTGCGCTGTTCTTACCACAGGTTTTTACTGCTTTTGGACCTGCAGCAGTGGCAAAATCGTGTTCGTCGGCGTAAAACGTTAACTACGTTATGCGTCACAGCCTTTTACATCTTTATGACTAACCTAACCTTATCCCCCTCCCCCGACTTTGTCCTTGTTCAATGCCAAATATCCGGCCAAGTAACTTTTTGACATTTCAACCTTTACCACCTGCCCAATTAGGAAGACTTGCTTTAGAAATAAAAGGAATTAAAAAAATTATCTTGCGTTTGCGCAAGTGAAGCGTTGGTGTGTGCCGATAACCTTGTGCTGCACGATCTTCAACGCCAACGTCGCGAATACGACGCCGGAAATCCTTAGCAAAGAACTCCCGCTAGATAACGACAATTAGGAGCTCATCTTTTTCCATGGCCGCCAGGTTCTCTTTTTGGTAAACATCTCTGTTTGGATTACCCCCAAAAAACAACGACACTTCAGGGTCATTCCCAAGCATGTATTACAAGGTTTAACGAGGTCTTGCAACCAGCATTTGTACAAGCACTTGCTAAGGAAAGACGAGCTACCAAGAGCAACCTTTACGAAGCAATTATAGATTCTAGAAACCAGTATCCCCTCTTCCTCTGTCTTATTATACCTTTTTAAATGCGTCTTCAGTACTATACAAGCGATAGCGTCGTAGTCGCTCGCCTTCCCTTAGCAGACATTCATCAACTCACGCATTTAGGGGTTGAAGAAAGTACAAGCTTGCTGGATGACACAACAAAGAAGTGGGCTTCCCATTCCACCAGTCTTTTTTTAATAGTTTGAATTTTGACCGGAAGGATGGCAGGAAGTGACTGCAGCAACAACTAATGCAAACCCAAGTTTCAATTACTTTTTGCCTTTGAAACTTACTCTTTTTTGGCAACACTACAGTAGTGGTTTGTTCGTATTCTACGCTTTTATAGCTTCATGAAAACTGGTTTTTAGATTCCAGAACTCAATTTCAGCTTCCTGGTAACAAGCTCTTGAATAAAAGGGCTGATGAACCCGAACCAAAATTGGGTTTTGGGTGGGCACAATGAAAGCCCGAGATCGAAAGCGAAGTCTATTTCCGAGATGGTCTGGGGGCCGATTCATTTGCATTTGGCAAGCTTGTTTGTGAGTGAAAATCACTTTTCCCCCTTTCTATACATACCACCTAGACTTTTACATTCTCCTAGTTTAGACCCCAAACAGCTACTCTGTAATTACAAAGAAAGAAGAGAGTTTCGTCTCACCCTAACCGCAAAAACGCGTTGGTGGCCGGGAAGAATTTTAGGTATTGGGGAAATCCATCACGTTTTATAAGCCGAGAACGTGTTGAAAGTACTTAAGGTAGTCAGGCATGAGAGACGCCAAGTTTTGAGTGAAAATCGAACGTTTTCCAAACTCATACCATGTCTGGCCCAGCGGCATTCCCTTTCCAATGATGCATCCAAAATCATGCGCAAGAAAAAGCACTCCTGGCTTTTTCCTGTCAAATGAGAGTTTCACACCATTACTTTGGCGTTTCGCTATATATTTTCGTTCCTACAGTTACCGTAAATATGAGAAGCCTTACGGAACTGCCAAAATCCCGAATGGTGACTTCATGGATCATTACGAATCTGACTTTTAGAGTCATGTTCATGTGCATGACGAAATCTGAAACCTGACAAAACTAAAATGTATAATTATGTTATTTTATTTTTCGCCCTCCAGTCGAACCCTGCGAAAATGTGTTGTGCGGCCGTGGAGCTGAATGCAAAGACGGAAAATGCCGGTGCACCGTTGGACGAATTGGCGACCCGAATGATCTCCTGGGCACCGGATGTGTCAAAGGTAAATCGAGAGCAACAATGAAAGACTCGGCGAAATATTAGAGAAGGAAAAAAGACGGGGTTAGTGGGACACAGTTTTTGATAGCCTCGTGTCTTCTTTCTTTTATCCCCCAGCGGATTTAGCCTTGCCCAAGAACGGTACCGAAGGCCGTGTTTCACGCATTGAAAACGCCACGGAAGAAGTCGTCATACCAGCCGCGGCGAAACCCATGGACCAACGTGTTAGCTCCGCGACCACTGGCGTCACCTCCGATTCGCCTGGCGCAACTTTCTCTGCGAAGCCCAGCTCCTCCGCATCATTAGAATTAAAACCGGAACAAGGTTTGCATAAGCTCACTTTAGTCAAGAGAACACCCACGTCCATCCAAGTGGAATGGGAACCTTTCAATGCAGCTAACCAACCTGACGCTCACGGACTGGCCATTCAATATCGGGAATTAAATGAAACCAATTGGCGTCGTGTAGATCTAGACGATCACGACACCACTGAAATGACAATTTCTAATCTCAAACCCAACACGGAGTATCGGGTACGGATTTCTTTGATCCAAGACATGACTACGAAACTCCTTGGAGCTCAAACGGAAACGATCATTGCGTCAACTTCAGGTAATAATCGTAGTACATACAAAAAAGACGAAGAAAAGACCACGTTTCTATTGTCTTATTTCTTACGTGCTTTCCAAACACAGCTGGGTGCTTGCGAAACGGTACAGCTCGTTCCATTGGAGAGGGCTTTGAAGAAGGGTGTGAAAAGTGCTCTTGCAAACCGAACGGAGAGATCGAATGCTCACCACGTTGCGAAATGCCCTATTTCCGTAAAGGACATACTGTGGATCCTTTATGCTTTGAAAGATCTATCGACGATTGCTGCGCCTTGGTTATCTGCGCCTCTGAAGCTGCCCAGGATGCCACAGAAGGTAGGCAATACCCCCCAGAATTAAAAATACCCGCCATAAAAGATATCTGTTACTGTTAACAAATGTATCTTTTATGTTTACCAATTAGTAAAATCTCCGATCTAATGTCATAAATCCTCGTGTTAATAGATATGGATCCATGCGAAAGAATGCTCTGCGGTCCCAACAGTGAATGCACGAGCATGGCAAACGCCTCTGAACCCAAATGCGTTTGCAAACTAGGTTTCGCGGGCAACCCGAGCGATATCATGATCGGCTGCACTCCAGGTATAGATATCTTCTACCTGCATTTAGTGCCCGCATGGGTCCAAAATAATTGATAAGTTATGGCTATCCGAGCAGATGCTGCCACCAACTTGACCAAAGCTAGCAAAAGTGACAACGGCTGCGTCATGAACAACCAAACGCATATGCCTGGTGAAAAGTTCTTTGACGGTTGCGTGTTTGCTTGCGAATGTAGCCTCGAGTCTGAAATCAACTGCAAAGTATGTCTCCATACTTTTTTAACTAGTCTTGAATGGGTGTTTGCTATAACGCATGGGTTTCAATCTTAGCCTCGTTGTCCGCCACCTGTTGAAACCACAGACGCGAACTGCGTCTCCGTGCCTGATCCGGCGGATTCTTGTTGTCAAATGTTGGCTTGCAATGGTAAAGATTTGGAAAAACAAAACAGACATAAGATGCTGTTTGGCGCTTTCATTATATTCCATATTTTAATGCATGGTCACTGAAAACAGGTTTGCCTCGCCCTGCAGCTACAGAGAACGGTTGCACCTTCAAGAACAATACATACAAGCCAAACGAAACCTTCTTTGAAGGCTGCGAAGGAAAATGCGTGTGTTTAGGCTTCGGCGATGTCCAGTGTGTTCCGCGGTAAATTTTTCTTTTTTTTCTTAAAAAGTGTGAAATGATTAATAGTGATTTTTTGTTTTGTTTAGTTGTCCGCAAAGGGCTTCTCCACTCGGATCCAATTGCAAGTTAGTACCAGATCCGGCTGACGCCTGTTGCACAATGCCCGTTTGCGAGGAAACAAACAACGGCACGTCGCTGGGGGTGTTGAATGAAAACCTTTCTTTAACAACCATGGAGCCTATGCTCGACACGAGCTCCACTACCATGCCCAATCGCACCAATGCCGGTCGTCGCGAAGATGAAATGTTAGACGCGCCCAACACATTGTTCTCCGAAGTTCCTCGCCCGCAGGAGGGACCCATCTCGGTTCAGATTAGTCATCTCAGTGTGGTCAATTCCTCGACTCTCGCTTTGCACGTCATCTTATCTGAGGCGGCGGTTGCGCGCTTGTCCGAGCGCGGATTCTTGAGGATCTTACGCAGTACTGATTTGACTGAGTGGCAAGAAGTGGACGTCACCCCCACACAAGTTCAGTCCGAAGGAAATTCCAATACCACCGTGACAGTCATGCTAGGTCAGCTGAAGCCTAATACGGAATACTTTGTGCAAATCCAAGCTGGCAGCTTTACTAGCAATACCTTGAACGTCCAAACCAGAACCGCAGAAGGTAAGAATCAAAAACTGTCACTTTTTTACCCCCTCCTTTAGACATGCAACTCACGAAAACCTTGCCCTAGTATTCCTCATATCTTTTCTGTCCTTATTAATATTATTATGTATAAACTGTCGAGGTCAAGCGTGAAATAACGGATTTCAATCAAAAGCTTTTTGGGTGTGTATCGATTTGCGTGTCGTTTAGCACCTTACTTGGCACACACCTGGATTGTTCTCCAGACTGTACCATATAATAACCTCCTACGCTCGAATCTTCTTTATAGACTGTTAACCCATGTTTGGGAGTCAGTAACAGAAACTCCTGGGAATTTCCAAGAAAGCCTAGGCTGGCGTCAGAAAGCACGATTAGTCACCGCGT
Source organism: Lepidurus arcticus (assembly GCA_003724045.1). Classification (NCBI taxonomy): domain Eukaryota; kingdom Metazoa; phylum Arthropoda; class Branchiopoda; order Notostraca; family Triopsidae; genus Lepidurus; species Lepidurus arcticus. The sequence continues at coordinate 96,800 of RJJA01000056.1, read as the reverse complement.
AGGGGTTATTTATGGGTTTGCGTTGGAAAGTTTTCAATATTTGTTGGAATTCCGCCCAAATGCGAGAACATTCATCATTTGGCTTTTATTTGTGTCTGTATATGTTTCGCCTTTATAGAAGAACCTGCATCACGTCAAGGCTCCGTGACGACAACTACAACCACGACTCCTTCGTCCACAACTCCTGTTCGATCCGAACAACCCACGTGCTCATTCAATGGCACCTTGTATCAAGAAGGCCAAGAATTTTTCCAGGGTTGTCACGCGTATTGCGTGTGTATGAAGGGCAAAGCTGAATGCAGCGCTATCGAGTGCCCTTCATCCTTCGGCTTGGATGTGCTCAATCCGCGTTGTACTGAATGGGAACAACCAAATGTAAGTTTTTGTTCAAATCTCCTAACCAACCACTGGGCAAAAAAGACAAGAAACCTGACTGTAACCGCCAACAACTTTACTTTTACTAGGAATCAATTCGCGAACCCCCAAACTGTTGCGTCCAACCGGTTTGCAAAAACGATGGTTCCTGTATGTACAAAGGTGAAAAGTATGATAACTTTGCCGAAATCCCCTCCACGGCCAGTGGCTGTGAACAACGCTGTATGTGCGAGTTTGGTAACATCTCCTGTGAATCACGCTGCGCACCTGTTCCTGCTTTCCCTCCCAACAATCTACCGTGTCCACCATCCGAAGCTGAATTGGGTCAACCCATTGGAGAGCCTTGCTGTACCGTTTGGCGATGCTCTACCAACGGTACAGGTATGTTGCCCAAAAAAATGCCAATATTTCGCATGGTCCTCTTCGCCTATACTCATTCTATTTTCTCTTTCAAGCGGTAGGAGGTTTCCGGCCTAATGGCAACGATCCTTTTGGATCTGTTGGACCCAATCACGGGTCCGGTAAGTCTTCCCTTTTCGTTTCATAGCAACTGCTCGCAACAGTAATAAGCTTAAAACTAAAAGCCCCAAATTCGAATGCAACAAGAAACTGACATAACAGTTTGCACTCTTTAGAAACAATCGGCGACTTGCAAGCAGAGGTGTTGGGACCCCGATCCATTATGGTCAAGTTCCGCATTCCGAATGTCTACGTTGGTCTCAAAGCTTTCGTTGAGATTCTCTACAACAATGCCGAAAAGTATGTCATTTTCGATTTCACGCTTTCCTCCCACATTCCTAAGAACCATTGCTTTTCTCGTTGTTTAGCATCGTCCCGGAGACAGCCTGGGAGAGCCAGAGCTTTGAGGAAGCTCTGCTAGCCAGCGCCCAGCAAGAATTCTTGGTGAGCAATTTGATGCCCAACACCGACTACACGATGAAAGTGAACTTGCATCTGCTTCTGGGCGATGCTGCTAACCCACCCACGAGCGCCTATATCCGGGCTCGTACCGCTGGAACGAGTAAGTTCCAATTTTTGCAGTTCTTGCCATTTCTTTTTCTTGTAAACGAAACTTCATGTCGGGTATTCTCTTAGTGCCCAGCATGGAATCAACTACGACATTACCTCCTAAAATTACCGTGGACGCTGAGTTGCGTCAAGTGGAAGCTGGACCTAACTCAATTACGGTGGGCTGGCGAGCCTTTAACGAATTCGAGCGTCGATTTATTGATGGGGTCCAATTACGCTACAAGAACCTCGACAACAATGCTCAGGTAACGCAAGCACCCCCTCCTTTGTTTGGAGCTCGATGCAATCGTTTTTTAACTGTTCGATAATGGCTTTTTCGTGCTTGCCTTGCAGGTGTTCACCATGACACACTTGTTGCACCGCGATGTGACTTCCTACCAAATTGAAGGCTTGCAAGTGAACACGACGTACGAAGTAGACATCATTTTTATGCCCTTCACCAACCAAAGTACCGAGCTCATATCCTTGAGTCCGATAAACATCAAAACGACCGACGTTGAAAGTAACAAAAATGAAAAATACGCTATCACATCCGCCATTGGTACATAACAAGCCGTGTTTATTTTTATTAGAGGATCGTTACAACTTTGAGATTGAGTTGGCTGCTAATAGCGTCTTGGAAAGGTCCGCGGAGCTCAATTGGACCGGAGTGCCTTATCCCGAAGACAGACTCATTAATATCTACCGCATTCTTTACCGAAGCGACAGCGAGCCGGACTTCTCAAGTACTTTTAAACTGGCCAAACACGATTCGCCTTCAACGCTGCTAATTAAAGATCTCAAACCGGGCACCAAGTAAATATTAACTATATATTACCAATAAGATGAACGTTTTTCAAGGGTTGAAGGAGAAGCTGACTTATCTGACTCAACGCTAATTCATTTCTCCCGCCAATGAGGTTTGGGAGCCCAAGAGCTAATTAGACCTGTTTTTAATCTAGGTATCACATGTGGCTGGAAGCGTATCTTACCAATGGCCGTGTCAAGAAGACGTCCGTGATTGAAGTCCGTACCCAACCGGGCGACAATATGCTTAAAACGAACGAAATTGAGCCAGGTAGAATTGCAAACTGTACAAAATGTAACACACACAAGACACCAGCTAACTGATTGAATTTCCTTTCAAAAGTGGGTACTCAAGAGTCAAGGACGGCTGTGGATGATAAAGGTCCTAATTACTACTCGGCCCTGGTGGGCGTGGCTATCGTAGCCGGCGTCGCTGTCTTACTTGTACTCATTCTGCTCATTGTGATAATCCGGCGTCAAAACAAAGCCAAAGCTACCATCACAGCCCGGAAATCTCAATCTGCCTACGACAATCCCACCTACAAAGTAAAGAAAAATTGTCCTTTTAAGGATCTAAATAATTTCGCATTTTTGCTCAAAAACGCCTTGGTTTTCTTAGCAAAATTACGATGCCGAAGCGAACGGGCACAGCCGAAAACCAATTGAACCTTAAATCAATGGAATTATTTAAGGAAATCAGCCCTGCGTGATTCTAATCAACTTGCCTGAAGAAGTTCTTTCAAGTGCAAGTGTACAGCCCGTTTCTTTCTAACTCTGTCCCACCTTGCCTTTGCTTTCCCTTGTAAATAACCTAAACTTATTCTCATTATAGCTATAGCGTTGGTCTGATTTTTTTATATTATTATTACTATTACTATTATATATAGCAGAAAAGAAGCCTGTCGGGAATATAGCGTCAATTCGTCTTTCCCTTGCCTTATCGCTCTCCGTCCATTTAAGTTGAGCAGCCTTCATTCAATTTCAAGTAAAATTGAGTGCAGGCGTTTATTTAATTTCTGTTTGACTGTAGAACTTGTATACATCTTTTGTGGTATTTTTTTTCGTGGTCAGAGAAGAACACAGTTTCATGAGACATGTGACATTTTTGTTTTGTATTTCGGCTGTGACTGGCGACTGTGCGAACCCCCTACCCCCAAGCCCGGTCGGCATTGGAGCTTAGAGAAAAAAAATTATAGTAATTGGCTTTTGCAAAAAAAAACAAAAAACTAAAACATCTTTGAAGTGAAGTGCCAATGTTTCGCAGAAAAAAACGCTAAATCGTGTACATAAAACAAAAGAATGGCAGCGCACAAAGCACAAACTACATAGTATTTTGCGGGGGTGAACCAAATCTTTGTAACGCCGTTTTTTGTTTAACTTTCTCTCCCAAGATTTCGAGTCTAACAAGTGAATTTTTTATGTACTTTTGACCACGCCAGTTGCAAGGTTAATTTTGTTTCAGGATATGAAAAAAATATTTTGGCAATACAAAACTGGATGTCGTACAACAGCTGTGCTCTTACTCCCGTACTCGAGCTAAATTTAGTTACACAATTTATTACAGTTGGAACATGAGAATGTTATACAACGCACTGCCATGGAACCAAAGGACAATTTGTTCGTCCATTTGGCCGGTTTCGAGTCGTAACTGTTCGCTCCCGTTCATGGGTGTAATAATATGCCAAGTGAAATGCTTGTTAGCTGACACGTAATGCTCATATGAGAGCATCGTATAGTGCCATGCGGACTCAGCATTCTGGGCTTAGAGCACAAGCTTTCACAGAACCTCGACGAAGCTCAATACCGTTTTCAAAAGCTTCCTGCCTTGTTTAACATTTGCGTTTGATCCCTTCAAGACCACCTCAAGCACGACAGGAAATCGTCGTTTGCCAATAACAGCACGTAAAACGAAACAAAAACAATAACTTGGGAAGATCAACAAGAAATTCAAGTGCTACAACTACAAGTGATCACACCCCATTTAAAAACGTTTTTATTAATTTTTTTATTTTCTCGAATCTCGAAACACGAATCCGATTGTCGGTCCTATAGACTCGAGTATCGCACTATAGTCACACCAACACTACAGGATATTGTTCAAGTTTGGAAAAACAGTACCTGTGAGCTTTTCCAAACGCTCGTACAGACGTCACTATTCACTTTTGATTAACAGAAGTTCGTTATGTTGTTAATATTTTCCTTAGTGTTTATGCAAATTGTGTGCTTGATCGCAAAGGACGCGGAACTGAACACCGAAGTAATCTTCACGGAAGATGAGACCAACTTCACGCTAACTAGTACGATCATCCTTCCGAGTGGAAAATACTGACTTTTATTTATTTATCTTATTTACTTTTGTTAACATTTTAAAGGTATAGACAAGTGCCCACTATTAAATCATAGTTCAAGTCCACCCCTAGAAAGGTTTCCAAGACTTTACGACATTCTTTACTTTTGCCCTTTGCATTACCGTTTGGAAGGACCCATATTCCGGGAATGTCATAACGGTCGATGGCATCCGTCTGACGAATCGCAATGTGTACGAAGTAAGTGCATAACGATCTTTCATAGTTCAATACCTTTATAGGTAGTGCGATTTGGCTCATTATCTTTCAGTTTGCCCCGAAAATATGACCAAACCCCAGTACTTGCATATGGCGATAGCGAATAATTTGACGGATTTGTGGATTATGTGCACCCTGAGCAGTTCCAGACCGACATCTAATCCTGACCAGAACTGCTGCCACGAGTACGAAGCAACGGCTCAGTTGTATCAGGACAAAAGACTGCCACGCTGCAATAGTGGGTTTGAGAGTACAAATAAGTACATAAAACCAGAAATTATCTCGTGGTACTTCTTTTTAGTAAGCTGCCAGAGCCCGAACGCACCCGGCAATGGAAGTTTGATATTCCAGTGGAACAAGACCATTTCCGAAAAGGCTAAAGCGGAAGCCGATTGCTTTGCTGGATTTGAATTAGTGCCACCCGAGTCGAAAGTAAGACATTGTTTCGATGGAGAATGGACTGGCACCGATCCAGCATGTCGTAAGTAACGTTAAAAAACAAAAAATTGTATAACTTCCTTGCGAAAACAATCTCGATTTACCCACGTTTCAATTCACTTAAATAACGTTTAAAGAAAGCATTCGTTAATTTTCAAGTCACGAAAGGGAAATCGGTTTGCCAATCTAGTTTGTTCTATATTTTCTTGGCCCCTAGTTTAGATTTCGGGTCTAGAATGACACCATTCGGTATTCGCAACATGAGCAGTCTTAAAATAGCTCAAGTAATAGAATCAAATATGTTGAAACTTTTAACAATGTTTTCGTATCAGCCCCTTGTGAAGCCGAGCGCTATTCTTAATTTATGCTTTTTGCACTTCATTCTTATTGAACTTCCTATAAAATGCTGGATTATTCACAGGGCCTTTGCTTCCAGATGACAATCACATAAACGCTCGGTTGTACTGGGGAGTAGTCGTCCTTTTAATCGTTGCTGTCATTTCCATGGCACTTACCAGCATGTGGATTAATTACCGCTCTGGTCATCCACTTGGTCGTTGTAGATTACTGTGTTTAAATTCCGCCAGTCGTGTTTTACCAATGCAAATTCATCTGCAGCCGGTAGACAATACATATAACTTAGACGCCTAAGTCTTGCTTGTGTACGAGTCCAGTCCAGCCAGTAATAGTACAGATGACAAAGGTGTTCACTGATGCATACTTGCAAATACTTAATATAAGGTTCACAAAGGAAATGTTCGTTCTAAGCGCGGGAAGTCTACAAACACCATTCCCCCGGTTAAATTTAATTGTTCATGATTGTGTCGCTGAGCTGTGCTCAAGATTTTACGGGACTTTCGCTGCCTTTCCTAGGTGGCAGCAACTAGCAATTTCACCCACGTGCGCATTTTTGTCATATAAACATTTAAATATCTAAACTTGTACCAATTAGAAAGAAACGAGCAAGTAGATAGCGTTCTCCTACTTGTGTTACAAAATATGGATACCGAAGATGCTTTTCATAAGCTGACTCTTGGAATTCGATTTAAAAAACCAAAGAGGGAGAAAAGTTTTCAGTCCTCAGGTTCAGCCATCAGTAGTTATTTCGCAGTTTCCACTATCAGCAACAGCAAGAGCAACACGTTCAAAGTAAAGAACCTTCCCCTTCGTTTCCGAAGTCCTACTAAGATTGTAATACGGTGTGCTTTATTAGGATGGTAAAGATGTTGATCGTAACACGAATTTGGATGATCATAAAGTCGAAAATGCCATAATGAAGCCAGCTGATGAAGACGTCGATGATAATGCGGACAATTTCATACAGTTAATGACAAAAAGAAACTTCTCTGATACGAAAAGTAGAAAGAATAAAAAGTCTCATAACTTACAAAAAGAGGCAGAACTAAAACAAGAAAAGGTAGAGTTGTTTTTCATTTTTAGCAATTTTATTCAATGATTTATTTTGGTTATGCCCAGGTTAACCGGGTGAGGAATCTCCATAAAATTCGCATAGTTGGAGAGGATATTCCTCCCGCTATTAAAGATTTCACTGAACTGGTCAGTACGTACAATGTTTCACCTCAACTCTTGAGTAACATACGAGAAATGGGTTACGAAACTCCCTCTCCCATACAGATGCAAGCAATTCCTCTTATGATTCAAGTACTGGATGGATAAAGTCCTCAAATGATATACAAACTTGCACCATTAACTTACGCTTACTTAGAGACGTGATATCCTCGCGTGTGCTCCTACGGGCTCTGGCAAGACGGTAGCTTTCGTCTTACCAATACTTCATTTACTCCAGAAGCCCGCCGACCGTGGTTTCCGAGCAATAATCGTTTCTCCAACTAGGGAGTTGGCTCAACAGACTTGGAGGTAGCTGGGTATAGTTTATCTTAATTTATATTATATATAGATGTACTGTACCAAAGACTGTTACCGTAATGGCAACATTGTATTAAGAACTAACGTAGGTAGCACTGATGTTGTATCTCAACCCGTATCGTTTGTAGGGAATGTATACGGCTTTCAGAAGGGACAAAGATGAAGACACATCTTATTAACAACGTTAGTAAGGCCTTGAAGAAGTTTGGTCCGTCTTCAGATGGGAAGTTTGGTATGAATGCTATTGTCAAATACTACATCTAGAGATAACTAACAAGATATTTGTTAACAGATATCCTTGTCACAACACCAAATCGTCTTCTTTTCATGCTAAAGCAAAATCCTCCTGGTATCAGCTTAGAAAAGTAACCCACATACTGTGATTCGCGTTATTTTGACTAAAGTTGACTCCCTACAGTGTGGAATATCTTGTGGTAGACGAAGCGGATAAACTCTTTGAAGAAGGCACGAAAGGATTTCGGGAGCAGTTAGCCACGATTTACAAGGCGTGCGGCAAAAGTGGAGTTAAGCGAGCCTTCTTCAGTGCTACTGTAGCATATGAAGTAGAGCAGTTTTGTAAATTAGAGCTGGACAACTTGGCAACGGTCGCAGTTGGACCCAGGTATGCTTTCCTTATTTTCTCTGCTACCGACTTCCTGTGTGAATATAAAAGATTACTTGATTTTTAGAAATTCTGCAGCGGAGATGGTTGAACAGCGATTAGTTTTTGTGGGCAGTGAGTCGGGGAAGCTTATGGCTTTCAGGAACTTGGTCAGAGAGGTAAATTCATTAATTTCTCCTACAGTTCGTGTTTATTTCAAAGTGGTGCTAATGACTGTACAGGGATTGGAGCCGCCAGTTTTGGTATTCGTACAGACTAAAGAGAGAGCCAAAGAACTGTTCAATGAGTTGATTCATGATGGCATAAACGTCGACGTTATTCACGCCGAAAGAACTCAGTTGGAGGTAATACATAATCTTATAACCTCGTATTCGAGATTTTGTAACCCTTTTACCTCGCCTGTTGTCATTTAGAGAGAGAATGTCGTCAAAAGCTTCCGGCTTGGAAAAACATGGGTTCTTATTTGTACGGAATTGATGGGAAGAGGTATCGACTTTAAGGGAGTAAACTTGGTAGTTAACTACGATTTTCCTCCAACGGCCATCAGTTATATTCACAGGATCGGTCAGTTACATAGCTAATTTTTTTTCCGTATAAATTGATAAATATCTGTCTTGTAGGTCGCACTGGTAGAGCAGGACGATCAGGCAAAGCCGTTACTTATTTCACAGAAGATGACGCGCTCAACTTAAGGAGGTGATACTTTAGAAATAAGGAATCAAAGAATCTTATGCTACTTTTTATACTTTAGCATTGCTCAAATCATGCGGGATTCGGGCTGTGAAGTTCCCGATTACATGCTGCAAATGCGTAAAGCAAACAAAAGACAAAAGAAAGAGCTGGCTCAGCATGCCCCAAAAAGACAGCGAATTTCTACGGAACCCTTGCATGACGTGAAGAAAAGGCAAAAATTAAGGTAAAACTTACCGGAACGGGTGCATGATTGTTCAATTGTTATAGTAAACTTTCTTTACAGGAAAAACATTAAAGCTTCCCAGCGAGCCAAAGCGAAAAATGAGAGCCAAACGCAAACCTCATAGGAATTTGTCCGTTAGTTAATACAAAAATGATTCCGCTATTTCGCATAAAAGAATTATTGTTACACCAATTATCGTACGGATTTGTGGTAGTAGTTAGTTGAGGCCAGTCTGCGTTGGGCGAAAAGTGTTCATTTTAGGGCTTTTGCGGTTGAATAAAGGATAAAGCTACGGGGCATATCGCTTAGGGCTTTTCTAACGGGAATGCATCCCAAGGGTAGTTAACGCCCCAACGGACATTGTTCATATACTAGATTGGAATGCATCGCAGAATTCAGCATTCATATACACATCTACTTATGTAGACGTAAATTGATAGATAAACGGATTACGACTACTGGTTTTGCCCGCCAAGTTTGAAAAACAAGCTCGCATTGTAATCCATAATTAGCAAAATGAAATCGACCTTCACATGCTTGTATGCACATTTCAAAATATGTTTCTCTTACATTTGATTTAAATTGTCTTTTATAACTTTGCGTACTCGATGGACGTATCGTGTTAATGTTCCAGCCAATCGCGAATAAGTACGCCCAAATTCTCCCTCCATGGCTACATGTAAGCCACGCCTTTACGCAGTTGAAAGTTGTTACAGCCAAAAGCAACCTGGGTCTTGACCGCGCCCACTCAACTACGCCATACGCAAATGCGAACTTGCGAACTGCAATGAATTATTGACATTCTCCAGTGATGGTTTATATTTACGTGACCTGTTTTGGAATATTTTCATTCGGATTGTCTACATGTTTTAAACATTTGTAATCTAGAAAACTGTACTGGTAAGTTAAACCAAATATCTATAAGTATAACGGATCTATTGCTTTCCTGTCGCTTGGAATTTTTACATTCTTTTGGGTCGTAGGGAACAAGTGCTTTTTAGCAACAGGTGTCAATACTCTGTAACTAACGATCAACGCAACATATTTAAACGTTTTTCAGTTTATTGTATGTTTTAATAATTTTCTGTATCTCTATTATGATATTAGATTCATTATGGCATCTCAGACTCACAATCACCCTCAACAAGCACCCACCAAAATACAATCTGCAGTACCTTCTGCAGTACCTCACCATGGCCCGTCGAATCCGCATTTGCAAGCTCACCCGTCAAATCACATGCGTATTGAATATCAAAGGCAGCCTATGGCCAGAAGTTACCCGACAACAGGAGCGTCCAATTACCCTGGGCCTCCACCTTATCATCCTTCGAGTGCTAACATTCCCACCGCCACGAAGTCCCATCCTGGGCTTGACAAATCCAAGTCGCAACCGTGTTTAAAACAAACGGTGGAAGCGTCCCAAATTCCCCGCGAAGCGCCGTACTATTATTCACACTTAATGGACGGAAATAATCAGCAAATTCCAACGAACCGAAAGCCGTATGTTTCGCTAGGAGAGTTACGACGACCGGAATTCTCGAAAACTGAGAGAAACCCGGAACATCCTGTCCCGCGACCTTTATCCGCCCCATACAACTTGGGCGTATTCCAGAATGCTGATGACATGGGATTAAAATGGCGCGACTCGAACGACAATTGGAAGATGGATCATCAGGCTCAAGCGGAAGGCATGCGACATAGCGAAGAGGAATTGTTAAAGCTCGGATCGCAAGCTTTGGCGCGCAAAATCATGGAAGGGCAGCGACAACTTGTTGTTCAGGCCTCTGAGCTTCAGGCCGTGCGTGGGAGTTTCCAAAGACTGCAAGAAGACAATCAAGAGCTGCGGGACTTGTGCTGTTTCCTGGATGATGATCGGCAAAAGGGGCGAAAATTGGCAAGAGAATGGCAACGATTTGGCCGTTACACAGCTTCCGTTATGCGCCAAGAAGTGGCAGCTTATCAGAACAAATTGAAACACTTGGAAACCAAGCAGCAAGATTTGATGAAGGACAATCTTGAGTTGAAAGAACTTTGTTTGTATTTGGACGAAGAACGATCGGACATCATGCGAAGCGCCTGTCCACAATGCGGCCACGTAAGGGACCCCGACTTGGCGCCTCGAATGAATTTAAACGAGGATCGAGTTGGTGAAAGAAGAGACGACGGGGATGGGAGCTCTTCGAGCACCAATCATGACGAGCCTTTATCGTACAGGAGAAGCAGACCAACGTCCAGTACGGGAGAAAGCGCTTCTCGTCGGTCCTCAAGCCAAGAAAGATTACTTGCAGAAGGTTTAGAGAGGCAGCGGTCAGCGTTTAGTGGTAATTACTATTCCAGTAGTCAATTTCAGGTACTAATATCGCATTCTATCTCCTAGAACAAGTGTTGCACTATGTTAAAACACTCGAATCTCGGTTGACGCAAGTGGAACAAGAACGTAATTTGCTCAAACAGCGTCTGGAAGGACAAAATCAGGGACAAACGGATCCATCACCTCTTGGACCACCTTCTGTACCAGCAGCTTCAAGATCACGACCTCTACAGCCTCCTCCTTACAATGCCTTGCATCATCAAAGGGCTGTGGAGCTCGGGATAAGAACCGAGCAAGATAGTGGCGGCAGCTTGCAATCACTGAGTGAAGATGGAGAAGTAGCACAGCTTAATCTTCTGCCCAGACCCGACGCTTTGACTCGGGCCCTACGTGTTCTCCATGTGAAGGAGTTGATGGAAAACAACACGGATAATCCGGACCTTATGCTGTTGCCTTCACAGTCCAACACTGCACTGCCTGCCAGACCAGCGAGATCTTTAGGAGGAACGCCTTCTTACGAGTTGGAAGAAGGACTGGGCCAGCCAGATAGACTCGGTGAGAGTGAGCGAGCCTTAGTACACGCCATGTGTAATGTAAGTCTAATTCCAATGAAGCTTTTGCGAAACTACAAATCTTACTTTAGGTGGTATGGCGCAAGTTGGAAGAAGCGCCGACAAATCAATGATGCCTCCAATACCGTTCTGTGCCTGTATGTTCATCACCATAACCGGTCTAGTGTAACTTTTCATTGTTTTCTTACAGAATTACGTAAAAGCCGTCCGTTTTACTTAAAGCCGATTGGGTACAAAAAATGCCTATTTTTTCTATGCAGTGTTTAGCTGTAGCATTCATATTACCGTGCCAATAAAAAAGTTTCTATTACGAACACACCCCGCATGTATTTCAGTGTACGCAGGAGCCGGAAAACCCCTAGTCGCCAAGTAAAACATGGGTTATATATAGTAAAGAATACTTGCTTATAGATTATTTTATAGATAAGTAGCTATACAATTTTCTCCCCCTTTTTTGTGTACATACAAACAGAAAACTTGGACATATAGAAAAAGGACTACATAGTATCACCAGATTTTTTTTTAGAGTGCAAAAATGGGCAAGGCAGCAAATGGTCCTAGTTTTGTTGGTTTGGAAATCCACACTGAATTCGCTCCGTGTGAGCTAATGTAGAATCTTCACTGGCTTTTCTTTTTTCAATTGGTCTACGATCTAACAAAGACATGGAAGCATACCCTACCAAAAATAACGCCCAGCAGTATTCCTCGGCACAGTATAAACAAGTAAATGGGAAGCATTGGGGAACACAAAGGTAAGAATTTAATAAAAAAAAAGCAAAATTAGATGATTAAATCAAGCCATAAAAAGGAGAACCCAGCCAAACCCCGCCTAATTAATACCGGTATCATTCCGAACTACATAAGAATTGCGTAGTTATAACTTAAATAGGTTTCATTGACATGAAATGGGAGTACCGTGCAAAGTTTTGCAATGCCGGTAAAAAAAACATTTGTACGTGGTAAGGTCACCGTAGGTGGTTTCTTATAAGACTGAAGTAACAACAAAGATCAAGGAATATATATCCAGAGAGGAGTTCGCTAGTTAGGAGGGAAAAGTTGCCCTTTGCTACAGCAGCAGTTTACTACGTGAGTAAACAATGCGTGCAAGAGGGCAAGGTTAGTCACATTTGCCACTATGATACATACTTTGGCAAAAAGAGAGAAGAAGCCAAAAAAGCATGCCCTTGCGTTCTTAATCGTTGCCAAAGAATTTTATTACAAGTAACAAATGATAAATGCTTTCCAAAACATGCTATAAATAAAAAGCTACCATTCCAAAAAGATTAAATGCACCCAAAACCGAAATTTTTAGCAGGAGAAAGTAAGGAAAGGGGGATGCGTGTGCGCGGTTGATTGGCTTACGAACATTCCTATGCCCGAATGAGTATCTTGTTTACCCAATGGTAACGATCCGTCCGATAACTGATGGGACTCAGGCTGGGTCTCTGGTAACGTGTTTGGGAAAACTTACTTTGGTGTGGCGATGGTGGCATGCACTTGTGGTAGGAAGTTGGGTAGTAAAACGACGGAGGAGAGGCATTGCTAACGCGGTTAAAAGAGTTTCCGGAACTAATAGGAGGCGGAGAATTGACCATGAACCAAGAAGACGGTTGGACTTGACTATAGAAGGAGGACTTGGGAGAAGGACGGTAACTGTTTTTGTTGTAGCTGTGATTAGTTTCGGCAAAAGAACGCCGGACTGAATACTTGCTTGAGAGGGATTCTTTTTTGTCACCTGAGGAAACTTGGGGTGACACACCGGATCGTTGCTCTACTTTGTCAATCGATGAGAAGGATACATTGAGAGCGTTGTCTATGGAACTGAAGGCGTTTTCCTTATTGCAGTTCTCAAATGACGCCACTGTATGAAGCGATCCTTTGTGTTCCCCAAACCTAAAAACAAAATATTCCATAGAATTTGATTGGGGCAGAGTTGATAAATTTTAACATCGCTTACCTACAGGTGACCTCTCGGGGATCTATCCATAAAGTTAATTCAATTGGCAAACCCAAGTCTGAGTACTTGAGTCCACACTCGAAGGCTGCTTGCTCAATTGTCGGTTCTCTTCTACTTCCTGCATTGATTCTGATACATCTGTAACCTTGGCCTCTGAAGGGCTTCTCAGGAAACCAATGATTCTAGTAGAAAATAAGAAAAATGGCTAAAGGATTTTAGAAGATTCCATTTGTATACCTCAAAGCGTTTTTGTAACACCAATTCAAGTTTCGCTTTGAATTCTTCTACGCGGTTCTCTGTCAGTTTGCTTCCTTTGCCAATTAGGCGACTGAGAAATAGTGATGCTGCTGCGATTTCTTCTTTCATTGTTGTGATGAGGTTAACGTTATTCAAGTCTGCGAAGATAAATATACAGAAAATACAATCCGAATGGAACACGATCCAAACTATCCAAAGATCGTGGGCGAACAAAGACGCACGATTTGCCCAAGAAAACTTGTCCTCTACTCGCCAACAGGTCAACGAACACTGCCCAAAAGCAGTACAGTTTTAACAAATCATAAAACAGGATTAGCGAATAAATGAAAGCTAAGTGGTATGATTAAGAATTTGTTTACCTGAAAGTCACTCAAAACATACGACCTTCGCCAAATTTCACCATACCTTGCCTTTGTTATGACATTCGCTTTTGTGTATCGATTTAAGTCTTACGATATATAGTAATCGAAAGAAGATCGGCGATTTATATCAATTGCCATCTAAGATCGATTCTGCTGCGCCATCTTTCCGACGCCATTTTCCAACGTGGTGAGGTAGGTGAAAATTATGTATTTGTTCTAGGGCATAAACGGCTTTGTATTTTAGGTTTTCTCTCTAATTAATTTTATTTATTGCTGTGCACATTTGAGAGAAATTAGAAACTCGATTTTGGTTCCCTGGTGTTAACAAACTTTCGTTATACATATATATCTGTGCGGTTCATTCCAGATCCAGACACGTTCAGCTTATTTGGACTTGTAGCTTACGCTAGACAGATAGAGAGCGTGAGTTCACGTTTAACATAACAATGTGGCAGTTTTATTAGAATTATAATAACGGTTTCACAAATCTATCCTTTGCTATTTTTGCAAAGATTGAAAGAGCAATTTTTTCCCTTTTACAGGTTGAATACGTTCAACATGCAGATCTTCGTCAAGACTTTGACGGGTAAGACCATCACCCTTGAGGTCGAGCCTTCAGACACTATCGAAAATGTCAAGGCTAAAATCCAAGACAAGGAAGGAATTCCTCCCGATCAACAGCGTTTGATCTTCGCCGGTAAACAGTTGGAGGATGGCAGAACCCTTTCCGACTACAATATTCAGAAAGGTAACTTCTTGGGAGTTGGAGTGTCTTTAGTACCGAATGTAAATCTTAATCTTTCTCTTTTGCAGAGTCTACCTTGCATTTGGTACTCCGCCTCCGTGGTGGTGTAATTGAGCCCTCTCTGCGTATTTTGGCCCAGAAGTACAACTGCGACAAGATGATTTGCCGCAAATGCTATGCTCGTCTGCACCCTCGTGCTACCAATTGCCGCAAGAAGAAGTGTGGCCACACCAACAACTTGCGCCCCAAGAAGAAGTTGAAGTAAGCTTCAGGTTTTTGAAGTGCTGTTTCGTTGTTGTCAGCTGCTGGAATAACGCGTGGACAGACAATACAGCAAATGTCTAATTAAATCAACCTTTTTATTTGCATATAAACATATAAGTGCTGTTAAAATATAATGACACTTGATGGTAAAGCTTCATCACGACCTTATCGATAAAAGGAGTAGTTGCTCAAGCACTTGTAGTATTAGCGGCCGTTTCTTCTTTTCTTCGACACACTTAAATGCCAACGTATGTAAAGAGCGCGCTATATCTCCATCTAAACTCTCTAACTTTGGATCGAGCATAGCATAAAAGTCATCTTCATCACAAACCGCATCCACGTGGGAAATCAAATCATTCCCTTCGCGATCTTCCGAATAAGGCGGTAATCCAGTCAATAATTCCAACAAAATCTGGGTAACAATAGTTTTTGAATCACTGGCTATACCGACAGTATTCTGAAACTTACTACACCAAAGCTAAACGTATCCAGTTTGACTGACACATCTCCCCGAAAGGCTTCCGGTGCCATGTACGCGGAAGTACCCAGAACGTTCGAAGTCATTGCAAAACTTTTAGACTTGCCACTTGCACCTGTCCTTATTAAACCAAAATCCCCCAGCTAAAATATTGACAAATTAAGTTTCAATTAAGGAACAAATTTCCTCAACTTTACTTTGGCATTCAAATGTTCGTCGAGCAAGACGTTTGCGCTTTTTACGTCACGGTGAACTAAAGGCTTCTCTCCGGAAGTATGCAAATGAACAAGGGCTTTCGCAACTCCTTGACTTATAGTGATACGTCTTTGCCAAGATAAGGGTTCTCTTCCGTCCTGAAAACTGTCGTCCTTAAGTAATTCAAATCACCAACCAATTGTGCAAATGTCCCTTAACTTACATCACAAGCTAAGGCAGTTTCTAACGAACCATTAGGCATGTACACGTATAGGAGACAACAGTCAGGTCCATTGGCTGAATATGCTAATAATGGCAGTAGATTTTCATGGTAATACCTGAAACGGCAAAAAAAAGTATAAACATTGTCTTAACTCAAGTAACTGCATACTTGGACATAGTTTCGACTTCTGTTTTGAATAAACGTGGCAAATCAACATCCAGCTCAATTTTGTGTGTATGCAGTCTTTTTATCGCTACTTGATCGGGTAATTGTGGGATGAGATGCTCTGAATCGAGCAAGTTAATACCCAAGAATACAGAGCCAAAAGCACCGCTGCCCAGTTTGCGACCACCATCGGCAAGCAATTCGGAATCAAAACCGTTACTTATGATCTCCAGCTCGTTATAAGAGATATGAGGCAAAGGTGTATCAAACGCAAGGGCTACGTTTTCGCTGGGGTCTTCCGATGTACTAGCCACCGCTTGATCACGAAGTACGGGATTTGTAGTTTCCTTGAAATTGTTAGTATTCCATTTCATGGTGTTGGTGTTCCACTGGAAGTGATGATTCGGGGACGCAGGTTGCATATCTATGTCGGCTGGTGTTATAGTAGCTGCACTACCATGGTCTGGCCGACTATTCGGACTCCCTATTAACGAAATACAAACGTGAATTGTCTCTACCATTATGCGTGAGGTCTTACCCTTCAAAACTTCTACTGTTAAGTAGTCAGCAGCTTGAAAGTGTCCAATTTCTACGAGCAACTCAGCGAGATCGCCAACTGAAGGCCTGCGTCTTCCACTCGTGCCCCATTCGTCAATTAAGATGTCAAAGGCTGGTCGTTTTTGTTTAAGGCTCTCATCTTCAATCAACCTAATATTTTTAACAAGTTAGCGCGACCTGAGTCCGTTAAAATAAAGCCATTCTAACCGTATATCTTCAGAAGAGTACTTGTATAACCGATTCTCATCGTTGCCCAGTGAAGGAATGTGTCCCATCAACGTTTTCCAGGATTTCCCGATTTCCAACAGGTAGGCAAGTCTCATTCGAGTGCTCAAGGGAAGTTTCCTAATTTCTGTAGATCTGGACACGGCCAGGTCGTTTGCAACAGCTGATGGAGCTCCGTTCATTGTTTTCTGTGTCTCACTATATAAAGTTCAAGAGGATTTTTATTAATGCTGTTTTTGTTTTTTAAGGGCAGAAACAAACATTTTGAAGTCCCGGACCGAGTTTGTTCAACACATGCGCAAATAACTGGGTGGGAGCGAGAAGGGTAAGCCACGCCCACGGATCACTGAATAATCAGAGAGTAAGAACCATTTTCCGCAATTTTGTCGACAGTCAAAAGATAATGTGTATTTTTTTTACAAAGTTATGATATCCGAGCGTCGACTAAAATATTCGGATTACCGAGAACCGCAGCTCAAGGTATAAATTTTAAAAATATATATATTTGAAAGAAAGCTTAACAATTATCGCAGAAAGTACAAGTCGTCGCGTAATGTTTAGAAAGATCTGCCTATGCGAATGTAAGTATAGGTCGGTTATTATTGTCAATGTTACACAAAGCATGTTAGATACATGTTAGAGTCCAAAAAGTACGAATTTCGCATTCCGTTGGACGCAATTGAGCACAAAATGTGGTTTCTGTCCTGCCACAAGATGATTGGAAGATTCTCCAATCACTTATTCATTTAATAGATGGCGTTTGCGCAGCGCTTTTGAGGAATTCCAGAAAGATAATCTGATATTTTGCACGGCTTTTTAAACCTACTTGAGCTTAAATTCTTAGAACGACTGTTAACTATCCCCCGCTGTTTTAAATGGAAATTCAACAGTGGGTTTTGTGTGGTCGATCCCTTTACTGCCGAGCTTTAAGAGCAGTTAATTGAGTGTAAAAAATTACTTGACGCTCGCAAATGTTTAAAGAAAGTTATTGGCGTTGGTTTCGCTGCGACGATGCGCCCAAGTGGTAATTAGCATTTGAGGAATGGCAAAACCTGTTTGAAATTCAAAAAGCGGGCTCTTCGCCAATTTCAAAGTGTTTGGAATAGGACTGCATCTGCAGTCCCTTGCTTTTAAACGGTTCTTGATTTGCGCATTGACCTTCCCTTCCGGCTTGTTCAACCGTCAAACTTCATCTCGAGTTATTGCACCTGCTGTCTCGTCCAACGCTGCTCGCCAAAAACACTCGTAGCGTCTAACGAAATGCCATAGCTTTTTTTTTCTTTCCCACTCTAGTTCGGGATGACGCCATCTCCTGTGCCGAAGTGCGTCCTTCCCAATGCCGTTATCAACTCAATGGCCATAACTGTTCAAACTCGCTTGGTTCTGATTAAAGTACCCCCCTGTAAGTCCGTCCAGATCCAAGTTGTCTTAGTTCAATCCGTTTTATTTTCTTCCATATCTTTTCTCGTAATTGTGCATACATACGTATTTTTGCTGGCACATGAATGTGCCTTGATGCCCTTGCGGCCGGGCAGGGTCCATTAGATTGTCGGAGTGAATTCCAGGCCTGCTGGGAGAGGGGGGAGGCTGCTTTGCTTGGTGCGGCTGCAAGGGACTTTTTATTGGTGAAGGTCCTAGAACACGCGGCAGGCGTTCGTATTGATCCTTCTTGGAGCTGAACGTCGAGGACGTCGGTGGCGTCGGCTTGTCTTTTGAAAAGGGAAAACCAGCGAGAGCAGAAGACGGCGACCGAAAGCTCCTGCTGGTGCTTACAGCATCACTCGAGTTGAGGTGGACGGGTATGGAAAGTTTTTGGATATGGAAAAGGGCAGGGGCAAAAGGATCAAGGGGACAGAGCTGAAGTGAGGATTTGAGATCGACCGTTGGATGCCCGAGTTTCTGCTTCTGGCTTTGACTGCTGGCTCTTAACTTGACCTGACAGTAGTCTTGCTCTACTCACAGGGACCCGTTTCGCATAACTAGTTGACTCGCCATACGACGTCCGTTGATAAAGAGTGGCGTACAAGTAAAAATAATAATAGTAAATGTAGCAGGCAATATTGTCCACAGAAAAGATGCTCTCCCACTGAGATTGGGAATCCGCAAAGAAGAGCTTTTGCGTGAGGAACGGCAAAGGAGGTTAGTTATGTAAAAGTGGATTTATCTATATTGGAAATCATATAGGAGGAAAGGGTTAACTATGAAGATTTACACGCATCATTGACCTTTGAATAATGGCAGGTTGACAGGTCCCTATTAAGAATACGCTCTGCACCTCTGTCGGGCAGAAGAGGGCGGGCGGCGTCCTAGCGAAGCCAGGATATATCCTCGTAATTCTGCAAAGCGCGTCAACTTGTGCATATTTCTCCCCTCTATAGCAACAGCGATACCGAGCAAAAAGGTAGAAGCGTATAGAACCACATAAAGAGTTCCGCGCAGTACACAGGCAGATAGGCGCAAGGTTTATGAGGTCTTCCTCGGCGGGTGCTGGTACTTTGGTCGTTTTCTATGATTAATAGTACACGCTCGCTGTGAGGTTTCTTCGATCTATCTTGACATTTGTCTGCTGTTTTCGCCCTGGCCTTTTGTAGGCGCTTGAGACTGCTGTG
Organism: Lepidurus arcticus; assembly: GCA_003724045.1. Taxonomy (NCBI): domain Eukaryota; kingdom Metazoa; phylum Arthropoda; class Branchiopoda; order Notostraca; family Triopsidae; genus Lepidurus; species Lepidurus arcticus. The sequence goes on along the minus strand of RJJA01000056.1, from coordinate 77,261 downwards.
TTTCAGGACAGGAAATCTCACATATTTCTTCGCTTTTACCTCGGTCCCATAAATTAGCCAACACTGCGAAAACTCCCAACTTGTTTGCTGAAAGTTTCGCTGAAATCAGAAAGGATCGCTCGCTTCACTCCTTTTTTTATTGGGCCTCCCCCTTTTTCCGTTCGGTATAGACAGTATAGATTCCAATTGGAGAATCATGGCGGAAATTTGTCCGTTGTTGTCCCCGGATGGTAAAGGAAATTTTCTTGGGTTGGAAAGAAACTTGAAATTTGGAGCAACACACATTCTACCAAGCTTGATTTCCTTCCTTCCTATTCCTTCTCGGTGGCAGTCTTTTTTATTCTTTTCTTTTCTTATGAGAAGCTTGGCATTCCACCTGGGATCTGCAAAGAGCTGCATGCGGAGAGCTGTGAAAATCGATGCCAGGGCTTTTCGCTTGGTCTGCTTCTGCTGGTGCTGGCTCCTATGTTTCCAGTGCTCGTCTACACTTACACCAGGTCCTCGCTTCAGTATGGGAAACACGACAGAAAACGAGGGCGTGGCTCAGGTGTGTGAGACTTGATGCACAGCAGCAGCAAGCTAGATTCGAGTACCTGGGTCCTCTGGAAGCGTGGGCCAAGCCGCCGAGTGCATACTATACTGCATCGAAGCTATTTTTAGAACCCGAGTCTTTGTTGGGAGTCGTTTACGGACTTTCCGACTTAAATTAAATTTCTGGATGCACGAACCGGAAGCCGACCAGGTTGTCAGAACCAAGGTCAGACCGAAAGATGTCTGGGCTCATCTTCAGATTACTTGAGATACTTTTACCTTAAAGCTTTTTATATAGACTCCTGAGTCGTTAAATGCATTAAAACTATGAAATAAAGAATAAAGATTAGTCGATTTCTTATGTTCAAATTAGGATTTATAATCTAATTAATGGAGCTCATTTTTCCAAATAATGGAGCGTCTTACTCCCAAGCAAAATGTGTCGCAGTTTTTTCTTAATTTGGGAGGTGCCATGGTCTTTTTTGGGGTGTATTGCTTGTGATGTTTGCCATGCTGATTACATTAGTTAGCGTAGCGAAGGTGGCACAGGTACGCATTTCTCCCATCGACCCTCCTTCGCTCACTCCGTGGGGTTCCGGTGAGGCAAATACAGAGAGATGCTATGCACGAGGAGATGAAGGTTAGTTCCTAAAGAACTGTAGAGAGCTGCAGTGGCCACGAAATGCCGTGTTCCGATTGGATCATTCAAATTTGAAAAGACCAGGTTGCTTTGCCAGGTGACGATGTCTTCTAGTATCGTAGAGGAAACTCTTTGGAGCTAAGGGGGGGACGCACACAAGCGAAGCCTCCGAAAAGAAGAACGGTCAAGTTGCTCAATGCGAAATGCAAGCAACTCGCCTTGTCAAGCGCGCGTTCCATTTCAATGAGGCATTCAATTCCCGTGCTGCTTGTATCAGCGTATATTTTCTATTAGTTTCAGCGAAATACTTCACGAAGATAGGGGGTGAAGTGCAAGGAAAATGCAACCGTAAAAGCTTTTTTTTTATCCCCACGTTCTTTTTTATGTGACAGGTGCGGACCTAACTAAGGTAGAGTTAAGAAATTCATGGTCTTGGCGTTTAGCATATCTCGCGCTTTTTGTGATGGGGGGGGGGGAGGCGGAGTCCTTCTTAGGATCCTAGCGGGTTTTTAGCACCCATTGGGATAAGAGTGTCAAGTCGGTAAAGGGCGTTATCTGTATTCGCAAACGGTTGTATTTTTCTTGTATTTCTTTTGTTTCAATTTCAACGGGCAAGTTTTTTTTGCGAGCGTAAATTACCGCAAATTACGCCTTTACCTGTTTGTTACTACTCGGGTTCCGCGGGCCCAGGGAAGGAGGGGCGGGACAGTTCCTATACATCTTGATGCCCCTATTTTAACTAGCGGCGCAGGCTGGGCGTGTCCTGGACCAGCTCTACGGGCTTAGGAGTCCCTACGTATACGCGAACAACGCTGGCGGCCTGCCGGCGTGCTGTATAGCGCCTCACGTGGTCTTTTTTGAACCAAGGCAAGCAAGCCAAGCTATCGGTCCCGGTGTCCGGCTGTGGCAGTTGGAAGCAAGCTCAGTCAGTGTCGGTTTAGTCGCTGTGTGATTCTTGTACGCTTTTTGGTTGGAGAACCGTCATCGTTCCCCTCCCTTACCCGCGAAAAGAAGAATCAAGTTTTAATGAACGACGCTTGGTTAAATGTGAACTAGTTTCCAGTCGGGAAAGTCCGGGGTGCCATTCTCCCGTGTTTGCCAAAGAGAAATCGGAATTTGCAAGCCTATATAGAGCGTAGCCGTACAAAGCAGTCCCTTCAAATTCAGTGTTGGGTGTGAATGGTGGGCATTGGCGCAAACAAGTCCCCAATGGTTTCCTGAAAGAAATTTAAAAAAGTGAAGAATTGAGAGGAATTTGGTTACTTTGCGTTTGTGCGGGTGCCTTTTTTCAATTGGATTTTGATAGTTTGGATTCAACCCTACAAACACAGGTAAAAACAAATTATATGTAGCGATATTGAATGAACCTGACGCAAAAATAAGTTGACGTTTTTCGAGTTTTGTTTTTCTATCTTATGGTCCCGTACATAATTACATTTCAGGTTGAAAAGAGAGGAAGAGGGCAGCTGTGGCAGCAAACGCAGAGTTTGTGACTATTGATTTTGAACGTTTAAAGAACTTTTATCTTTCCGGGAAGTAATAGTATTAAGCCAGAGACTCTTTGACGGGGACAAAGCGTTTCAATTATCTGTGTTTGTTCTTTCTGCTAAATGAATTTTCCTGTTGACGCTTCCCATGTGAAGCAAGCTTTTAAATAAAGTCAAGAGGGAATCGCTGCGAGAGCCATATTTTTGGCGGTTACCTTGCGGCAGATTCCCGCTAGTGGTTGTGGTTGCATAGCGTTGGTGAGTGAGAAGCAAAAGAAGTCGATGGCCGCCGAGTCCTTCCCTTTACCCAAAGCTCTCCTTTACGGTCCCTGGGTGTCTGCCTGACTGTGGTATAGCTAGGTTCAGATTTCAGGTTCTATAGTTGTACTACACAGCGAGAGTTTGGTTTTGGCCTTCCCTTGGCTTCATGGCGTCGCTTTGAGGGCTTTTTACACCTTACCTTTACCTTATACCTCCCTTCAGACTTCCTCTCCTCTCCCTTTCATTCGCGTCTACCTTGCGTTGGCATCTTTTTTGAGAGACCCCTGCAACATACCATCACAGCATCAAGGTGAAGGTTTCGGTCCGGCTCGGCTCCAACTCCACCGTCCCGAAACCAAATACCATCACGAGAGGGAAACTTGGGCCGCCCTAGTCCCGAAATCTTATGTCATGCTCGATGATGAAAAGTGGTGCTCCCTCACTTGACGCCCCTTTTGGCGCAAAGCTTAATTGGAGGGCACACAACACAAATACACAAAACCCAACACCTGGATGGGTCGTCGGCTTTCTCAATGAAGATCCGTAGAGGATGGAGGGGGGTAAGGTTGTCTATGGCTTCAAGGAATCTGAATCTGAGTTGGAAACCTTTCTTGACACGGTTGTCAACCTGATAGGTTTTATTCTTTTTCTTTTGTCGACAAAAATCCGGATGCATAGGAGAGGAAGTGCAGATTTGGAACGGGAAGATGCGATTCTGCAATAGTCTTCTTTCTTCTTTTCTTTTTTTTACTCTAAAGAAAGGAAGGACGACAAAAAAATCCCAGGTGTGGTTTACCTAGTAAATGGGTCAGCAAAGAGTTACTTTTAGTGGTCAGTTGGGGTACTTAGCAGAGAGCATTTTTGGTGTTGGACACGACGAAAGTATCTGAAACTGTCCTATAGATTACCTGACAGAACACGGGACAAGAGCGTCGTCAAAAAAAAGTTTAGCAAGCAAAAAAAACAATAGATGAGTTCAGAGAGGAGCCGTGTAAAAAGTGTTCGGAAAAAAGGAACGAAAAAGAAGCGCTTTCCCAAGGTGTTGTTTAGGGATGGAGGCGGGGTACAGTGCTGGTGTTGCTCGAGTGGTTTATGGCGTGAGAACAGAGGGTAAAAAGAAAAGGAAGTCTCTAATGTCACCTTTGTAACTTGCCTGGAAGACCCCGCCAGCCAAATGTCCCAGTCCCTTGGTTCCTGATGTATGATCGTGTCCGAGAAAAGCGGAGGGGTAGCGCCAATGGCCTTTTAGTTTCCCATATGTTTATTTATCATGGATCATCTACTGTGCGCACTTCTTTGCTGATGTGCGAGTATTACTTTCCAAAGATGCTTTATTGTGTACGTATAGAATAACCTATTGTACACGCTCATCGCCCGAGAGAGACTCGGGAGAGTAAAGAGAAAGAGCGAGAGAACCTCTTCTAAATTAATGAATTTGGCTGCGATGGAACATACAGAGCATTGCAGGAACACTTGGTGAAGAATGAAATTGGTTTCCCAGGGGCTTGCGGGTTAATTCTGAGGCTTTATTTGCTTTTTATGAGATTGCTAGCCGACCTCTATGCTCGTATTTCTTCGGTGTAAAACTCTTGCCTTTTTTGCACTTTTTCCTCTTGCTTGTCGCTCCAACTCGTAAGTTTTGTCGCTAAAAAGAATGAGAATGTAAAGCTCAGGTCGGGGATTGAACATTGAACATGTTTGGTCGTAATTATTTGCTTTTTGAAAGAAAAGAATATTCAGATCAAGCGCACCTGCCTCATTTATCCCCGGAATTCAACATCGCTTTATTTTCTCATTCACGTCCTTCTAGTGAAAAAGTAACTCGTATTGACAGTCACGTGTCTAAGATTTAGATCATGATTGTAATTGAGATTCGCCATTACAGTAATAGATTTGCCTGAAGGTAAAGTGCATTAGCTTCTGTTTCCTTTGGCGGGATGGAATACACCGGCAAATTAACATTGAAGGAGAGTAATCTCATGCACGGATAGGCTTACGATGCTGTTGTGGGCTGAGAACGACTGTTCGGGTTATTACTGTCGAACGTTGTTAAGTCAGCGAGGTTTCTTTTTGATTAGTTAATGTGTGTTTGGGGACCTTTCCTTTCGATTGCCGTCAAGTGTGTCATTTGAGAGAGCAAACTTGGCATCAATTTTCTGACAAAGTAGCTTAAATCCAAATTTCTGTTTATTTTTCCTTCATATTTGCTGCTGTCACTTCCAGGATAGAAAAAGTACAGAGAAAATCTTAGGATTTCAAGTGGAGGAGTTGCGGACGACTCGGGCTATAACGATACTGGAAGGACGTCCAATTTATGTTATTACTTAGAGTAAGAAATAATGACGTGTGGAAGACATGTGAGAGCCGAAGAGGCACGTTTCAAGCCGTCATATGCGGCTGTAGTGCAGCTAATAGGGTTCTCATTGCCCAAAACCGTACTGAAATGAGTCTGGTAAGATACTTTTTTCTTCTTTTTTTTCTGCCTTGTTTTCGTTAGTAACTCTTTCCACCACACGAGTAAAAGCCAGCAGCTCAAATGTGAAGGTTCCAAGAAAGAGAACCAAAATATTTTATTTTATTGTATCCCCATCCCCGTCTCCAAATCTCTTGTCAAATCTTTTGAAGTAATACTTTTTTCCCGAGATGTGTACACAGCACCTGCTGTGAAATGCTTGGCATGGAGCTTGGGGAGGAGGAGGTGGGGATATGGAGAAGAAAACAAGAGAGGTGGGAAGGGAACAAGAAAAAGAGGTAGTTTAAGTGCTATCCAAGGGTCAAAGGGCGCTGTGTCCTTTGCATGTCTTTGGAAACCTTTCGGAGCGGGATCACCGCTCCCGCACTTGCTCGCTCCACTTGCCCTGAAATGACTATGCTGTTTAAGCCGTTTGACACCTTGTGATTCCCTGAATACTTGGGTGTGTTAAGCGGTAAGTGTCAACAGGTTGGACTAGTTCTAAGGAAAACTCCATTAAAAGTGGTATGTAGTATTTCTATCTATGGCAGTGTTCTAGATCTTTCAAAAAAGATCCGATCGGCGTTGCACCGTAAAGTGGCATGAATAGGATCGATTTTTTCGGGAAATTTATCAATCAAATCAGGCCATCTAGTGACCACATTTCGACTTTTATTTGGTTGTTTTCATTATTATCTTTATTCGAAGTTTATTTTGATTGTTTTCATTATTATCTTTATTCGAAGTTTATTTTGATTGTTTTCCGTAAAATGACCGGATCTTCAATAGAATCGAATCAGAAGGGATCATATCGGATAGCATCGACATAAGTTGACCAGTGGCCGAAAATGATCTAAGATTCAACGAAAAAGAAGATCCAGAACACTGATCTATGGAAATATGTTTACGTTTTTGGCTGAATCAAAATTTGTGGGAGGAGCCACATTTTGGATCTGAATCCAAGAAAATTACCGCGCGGCAAAATGGTGAAAAAACGTTTGAGTATCATTCAAGTGTGAAACAAGTTTGGCGAGTCTGCAAAGTGCAACGGTTTTCAGGGGGGGGTGACGCGAGTACCGATGAATTGGTCCGTTGTCTGCGCCAAGGTGTAGTTTCTCAGATCCTCATTTTTAAAAGTTTGAATTTCTTTTCTGTGCTCTTGCCAAAAAGTGGCAACTTTTGTTGTGGACGCTCATGACTTGGCAGTTAACTACCACACGGCATTTACAGCATCCTTTCCTAAAACTAAAAAATAAAATATAGCAAGACAAGAAAACTAAAAAGCGAAAAATAAAAAAAAGACCGTCTCGGGGCAGTTAGCTATACGGAACTACACGGGTAGACGATAACAGTGACAGAACCACCGTTTAAGACAATGTTGGTTGGCATGCGTGCCTTTACGTATGGGGAATAAGTATAGGGCTTTATGCTCAAAATGGGCACCCAAGACTTTGTGCATCTGAGGTGGACAAAAAAGGAGAAACCCGTTCAGACTTGTCTTATGGTCCAAGTCAATAAGGCAACAATTGATAAAGAACGTTAGCTTTGTTTGCTTAGTTAACCTCCAAGCCGTTGTCATAGTATGTGCTTTTGTTGTATACGTTAGCCAATTTGGATATGTGGTGTGTGGTGAGAGACGCCTGGACGTTTTTCTAATAGGGGGGAAGGTGGACTGAGAGAACTTAAGCAAATAGACCGTTGCTGGTGCCAAGCCAAAAAGTTCAGGTTTCCCGTCGTATAGGCCAAGGTTTTCAGTGGTTCTCTCACAGCAGCTGAAACGTTTTTTTTCTTCCTTTTGTTTTCCCCCTCCCTTCATATCTGTATACCTGCTGGGTATAACGTATCGTGCGTGAACTTGGCCTTGGTAACGGTCGTTACACGAATTCAAAAAACTTTTTTTTTATTCTCTGGAAATTACTTGTTAACCCAATAGATCTAAATCAAACCCGCTCCACCGCCCTTTACGTCCTTTTTTTATGAAAAGATAAATGCTATATCGGCTTTTAACGACAATCGCCTCGTGGGCTTGCGTTTCTTTTCGAGCTAATTGTAACACGAGACTGTGTCTTTGACGTCACGTCACTTTCGCTTGATTAATTATGCAGCCACGATGTACGAGAGTGAAGCTCTCTGGGTTAAAAGGCCCAGGAATACATTTTACGTTTTAGACGACACATCTTGATGGTTTGACGTGGCAGAGCTCCCAGCTTTGCATCCTTTCCTAAAACAAGGATGGGGTACGGGGAAAAAAGTCGTTGGTAAAGAAAAGTCTTGCTTACTCATTACAACTTGCCCTCCTTAGCCGGGTTCAAGAATTTCGACGTACCGAATATCAAAAGACCATTATGCCAGCGATCTAGGTATGTGGTATGGGTATATTGTTTATCCCTTGTGAAGTTTGAGACGGGAGCGACAGAGGGGCGCGGGTGCAGGACAGTTTATTGCTAGGTAAGTTGTTTATACCTCATCTTTTTTAGAATCCAGGCTACCAAAGATAAATAAACTTTAAACAAGCTGTTTATGGGGAAGTTGAAATTCATCTATGCCAAAGTCAAGTTCATTTGCAATTGAATTTGGTGTATTTTTGTGTCTTTTTCCAGGTTTCCCCCAAATTGTTTGAACAAAAGCATCAGTTGGCGCGCTTGAAATGAGATTCCACGGATAAACCTTTTTCCCTTCCCAATTTGAGCATAGATTTTCTTCTCGACTCCTTGGTTGAAATATGGGCTAGTCTTTCACGAATAATCCATTAAAGTTGGTGGTTGCTCTTTTAACTCAAAGCTTTAATAACAGTCTTGGCAAATTTTACAGCTCCAAAAATTTTGTTCCGAAAGAATTTAGAAGAGACGTATGAGTGTACAATTGAAAAGGCCGAAAGCCTTATTGACGACAAAAACTCATAATAACAATATAGGGAACGGGAAAAAGGATTCTGATTTTGCTATACCAAATATTGGAGCAAATGTAAGCAAACGTTTAATGCCGTCGTCCAAGGCTATCTTGTTACACTCAATTGGTTATTCATATCATACAGAATTAAGATCACAGTTACGTCATGGAGAGCATAAGACACTTAATTCTTGGCAGTAGTCTGCTTGCCCACCATTGAATCGATACGAAAACCCGGGGTATACCCGTGCAGTATTTCTTCTTTTTTTTCTATGTGTATGTCGTGAATCGAAGGTCTTATATAGCTTTTTGTCACTATAGTTTGCTCTATAGCGAGCACTTCTCCCTTCCTTTTACCCCGTGTGGCTGATCTTGTGTGCTGCTTTTTTTATATTTCGATAGTCTTGTTAAGGCTTCCCTGATAGCCACATGTTTTGAGCTTAAAACAGAATAAAACGGAATAAGCAAAACCGGATAAACATCCCACACGGAGTAAATTGTATGGCCAACCCACACGCTCGCGACGTGCAACCTTTTTATCCTATTCAAAATGTATTATTGCTTATGGGTCGTTTTTTTTTTTACCACACCACATTTCAATTGCAGCTCGCTAGCTAGGGAAAACTTTTGTGGTGCATTCACCAAGCAATAATATAAAACCCCGGGTTGCCTGGGTATATGTGTGTGTGTGTTTGAGTTTAACTATTCCAGGGTTCTGTCTTTTTAGCGCAGTCAATAATAGAGTTGGTATGAATTAGAGGTACGCTAGACAATGCAGGAGCATTTCGCTGTTACCGAAATAGTTTCAGGGACTGTTAAAGTTACACGGGGATGTGTGGTTGTTTTGTCGGCAACAGCGCTGGGTCTGCAAAGTAGCGATTGCACTCGGGAAAGAGAATCGGGAGGGAACAACTTCCATGCAGAGCTCTCTGGGTTGGGCACACGCGATTTGGAAATTCGGGAGCTTCCATGAGAACAGTTTTCGTTTGGGGACACAGCCAGACGGAGCCGAGCATGCGGTTTGATTCCGTTTTATGTTTTGTTGGTGCTTTGCTTTAATCACGCAAAGGGCAGAGTTGAATCCAACGCCTAGGCTGTGTTACAAAGTTTCATCAACCTATTAAACGCAAAGACCCAAAGCAAAAGTCAGTGACGCTCCATTCCGCAATTCTAGAGATGCATAGAAAAAGACAGGCTGTTGAACAAACTAGAGAACGAAATGGTTGTAACAAACTAAGGAACGAAATGGGAGACCAAACGAAAAAAAATACGGAAAAATAAGGTTGCTATCTTTTTACCTTGTCGTTCATAATTAGCCACACTTCATCTACTATAGAACGCAACATGGGAAAAGCATTATAGAAGAACCGGTTTATGTGCTCTTTTTCCAAAGCCACTGTCAGGGAGCCAATATTGTCTTCCGCGACAGGATGGAAAACGTTCGAAAATTCTTAACAGGCTCAAACATGTCTATCTACTATTTCCCCCCCTGATACCTATAATGTTACGTTTATAGCCTACGGGGGCACTTTTCGGGGTAGGATTACGTTTTGACATGTTATTGGCTTCAGTTTAGGGCTTTTCGCTACGGCCGAGGTATTGATGTCATCAACCAGCGTCGTTGCCGTTTCCGATCTAGAACGCTATCGCGCATAGTTGATAATCCAATAGAGCACAACGTGGGGAGTAGAACCTTAAAGCTTGAGGTGTGTATAGACCGCAAAGGAAGCTTTACGTCTATCAGCGATTGATTTCAGTGTTTTGCCCCATTTTAGTGTTTCCCCTGACAAAAAGTTGGGAGCGTCAGCTAAGCGAAATAACCTGATAACCATTCTGCAAGAGTAGTCTGCGTGTAAACAACTTGTTTTGCTTCCGCTAGCCTTATTCGCCGGTATTCCAAACTACTTTTGGGCCCTCTTCTTCTCTCTCATCTCTCTTGCTCGCTCGGTCGGAGCTTTTCGGACGCATGGTAAAGGGCCATGGTGCATGTGTGTGCGGTATAAATTCGCGAGGGTCTTAGCAGACCATCATTGTCCTTTGTAAGGGAGTTACCGGGGCTACTTCGCTTTTACCGAGTCGAATTAGTTCCGCCGTGAAGATGTTGAAACCTATCAAAATCGCTTATCAATGGTCAAGTCGTATCAATCTTCCCTGACCACCTTATCCCAGTTCGGGGCTGATAATGGTATACCTTCTCTGCCTCCCCCAAAGCTGGCAGCGAGACAAAAGCGGAGGAATTGCATTTCGTTAGGGGCTCAACGGAAGCTTGTTTGGATTTCATTTCTTTTCCTTTTTTATTATTCTTGTTTTTCTGTTATTTTTGCTGGGATCGCTTGTTCGGTAACGGGCAAAAGGGGAGGGGGGGTCTTTGGTTCAGGATTTCAGGATTGGCGTTCGATTTGGTCGGCTTCTTCGGCAGATTTAGCGAGGGGCTTAAGCTTCGGCCCCACAAAATCGTCTATCGGTGATTCCAAGAAAGCTTTTCGCGATTTTGTATGGTATAGAAAAAGAATCCAGATTTTTTTATTTTTATTAACACATTCGGTATTAGTTAGCAAGTGGCTTAAAGTTGGGGAAGGAGAAAAGAAACATTGCTGGCTTAATGTCCTTATTAGTCCTAACGTTGCATGGATTGGTACCCACTTATTTCCCCAAGTGTAATAATTTGGGGCATAACTTGAAAAGTGTCGAGTATTGGGTCCCCCCTTCATGCCGTGCGTGTATGTGTGCTCAAGTGTTCCCACATGTTCGAGCACGGTCCCGAGGTTCGCGGGATTGTTTTTCTATGACCGAGATTTCTCATTCAGAGCCTCAAGTGGGGAGTTGTAGTAGACCATATAAGTTTGAAGCGGAGGGATTTCAAGCAGGCGGGGCAATCCTAACCCTTATGCTTATTGAAGACCTGTTCTATAAGGCTGGTGCTGGAAGGCTCTTGTTCGCATTTTTGGTATTCAAACTATGCAAATTGCTGATGGAAGCGAACGGCAAAGGTCCTTGTCAACCTCGCATCCATCATCCCTTACGAGATTTTATAAGGGCGTTGAATTGGAAATTTGTGGAATTTTTAAAATAAAAAAAATCGGCGCCTCTAAGCCCGGTCCTCCTTGAAGTTTCGGATTCGACGATCCGATCAGGATATTGGGAAACAAGTTATGCGGAAGCTAAAACATGTTTAACAGCAAATAATTATGTCTAACTAAACGGGACATTTCCCCCCAAAAACGACAGCTAAATTTTCATTGATTTTGGTCGCTTGTCGTTAGTTCGTTTCCTGTTTTGAACAAAATCCACAATGTTTGATGGTGGCTTAAGGGAGACAGATGCACGCATTAGAACGCTTTATCGCAAGTCATCTTTTGTTGGAAGAAGAGTTTTTGACGATGACGTCTATAGTGTAATGGTTGGGGAGGAAAAAAATTGAAAGACTTTGATCAAAGAATAGGCCTGCCAGGGATGGTATGGGTCGGATGGTTTTCTAATGTTAGCCATGGAATCGAATGTGATAGATTTCGTCGTGCATTGAAAGGAAAGATGAGAGAATGAGGAAAGACCTCGCGCTGCCACCATGCGCGACCACCATAAGCAGCAGTCTTAGGACCTCCCAGAATTTCTCATTAACAAGATCTTAATATAGAGCTTCGCCTTTGTCGGAGGAAAACCTCCATTACAGTCGGCTGTCTCCCAATGCTTTCCATAATATCACGCCCACCTACACAGTTCCCTTGTTGAAATCGCAGCAAACTTTAAGATTGCAAACTCGGAAAACTAAAAACTTCCCAACAAGTTTGAATGAAAGCATATCCAGCGTCCTTTGACGTATAGAAGCACACCAAAGTGATGTGGTTAAAAAATAAATAAATAAAAGTAAAAAAGCATTAAGTTGCCGGCACTGTAACAGTGATGTGAAAATTCCTCCGAGCTTTTCATGGAAAGAAAAGAAAAAGAAGAACCTGAAAAGCTTTTGGGAAGTATCGGGCTGCAGCGTCTATAGTATTGCAAAAGTTATCAGCATTTTCCGCATCCAAAATAGACGCATTGTATTTCTCCCATCCTCCCCCCACCCCGACAGCATAGGCAAAACTTATGCAAGTTTTCAATGTTGTTAAAAGTTTGAGCTAGAGAAAAAAAGTTGTCTTTTCATAAGCGGCCCGAAAGTGTTTTTGTAATATCAAATTCGTGGCGCAAAATCAAAATCTAAGAAAAGAAAATAGTGCAAGTTTGGGAGCCAGTTGAGCGCTTTGCTTTGACGCATTGTTGAGGCTGTCTATAGGTCTAGATTTGTGGATTGTAGCATTACCGTTACATAATATTTTTATTCTTGAAAGATTGAAAGATTGGCGAGCTTTAGTTTACCCAAACTTCGGAGAATAACAAAGGGGAGAAAAAGCCCATAGTCTGTGCAGCATTCCGGCGTGGGCTAGCGTTTTTGCCACAGGCTCGGTGCTCCCAAACTTTAACATAACGCAGCCAGGTATTTGATCACTTTATCAAGTTTCCCACCAAGTTCCTGGTGTATCTATTAGCGAGTAGGTCGACGCAATGTTCTGGAAATCGCAATTTCTCGTGTGTGAATAGGCGAAATTTCCAATGGGGAGGATATATCTTTGACGCAGAATTTCTGGAATTTTCACACATTTCAGAACATTATTTGGGAAGAATTAGGCTAAGTCATGGTTATGATTAAGTCGAGGTTATCATGGTTAAATTATGGGTAATGTTTAAGTTATGGTTAATGGTTAAGTTAAGGTTATGTTATGGTTAAGGCGAGCAGTGTATGTACCGCTAGATGGACAACTCATTGAGTGAAGGAACAAAACCAAAACGTTCGATTATTCGTCGAGGTGGTATAGGACCACGACGCTTGCGACAACAAGCCCCGCTTTTGCCGTGTCAAAACCAGGGGAGGACTTCATGTGTGCTTGTGTCTGTAGTGAATGGTTGGAATGCCGTTACGCGGAGGACGTGCGGTTTGAGTGCGTTGGTATATTCAATTGTTATATGTAATGCGGGAATAAAAAACGAAGTTGAGATAGTGTTCGTTCATTCAGCATCTATTGGATTGTCAAAGGTCGGCTGACTTGGACATCTGACGTCGGTCTTGAGTGGCGTACTTGAAAAAAAAATCAAATAGCTTTGGGCTTTGGGCACAAAGGCGTGTAAAGTTGTGAAAGCGAGACATGAAAAATATACTAGATTAGCTTCTATATATCATAGGTAAGAGCAAAGGTATGCATGCAAGGTTGCTTGTGCCGCGTCGTGCTATGAGGAATGAAGACCGAAAGGGTCTTAAAGGTAATGGTAATCATAATAATAGTTCTACGTCTAGGGGAGAGGGAGTGTATGCCAACGTGCTTTTTCTTCTTTCCCCCAAACCCCGTTGTCGATGACTAAGCGTTTGCTATAGATGTGATGGATGCATGGGCAACTCCACGCGTTTGGCTCGGGTACCGTCCGTGAGCCCGTTAAAGCGTACAGAAGGGCGACTATAGCGTCCTGACGGCGTGATTGGAATATCCATAGCATGCACACCCCCGCCAAATAACACTTAAGTAGCGCGGTCGGTAAAAAGGTCCAAAAATGCCGTTTTTCCAGCTCCAGTACTCTTCCACCCCCACAAAAAATCTTGCGAGTTTGCAAATGTCATAGTGGCCAGTCGTGGTTGTAGACACATGAGCAAAAAAAGCTAAAAAAACGAAATGCATACTGTGATTATCGTTATAACCATCCGGTCCTCGTGCTCAACCAAAGAGGGGGGTCTTTTGTTCTCTACCGTTAAAATATCCAACGCCAACAAAACTGTGGCGTAATGGTCACGCTTTCATTATATTCACGTGAGTATGAATGAAAACGTCTCTTGCAAAAGCCAGAGTCATAACAATACGTATAACGTTGGATTAAGTAAATTACTGCCACGCCCTTTTGTCGTGTGACGCTTTTTTATTTTGTAAAGCTAATTATATTTCCCAGGAAATGCAAGGTCTTTTTATACGGATGGCGATCTCTCTTGATAATTTGGGACCTCTTACTTCTTGCAACTCTGCGGAACTTCAGGGAAGCAGAAAACTGTACTTCAACGACCCAGCGGCGGAATCGGAGATCCATAAAAGTCCGAACTGGATTCAAAGGCGCATTCGAAGAAGAAAAGCTTCAGTAAACCCAAAGTAGTCGACTTCTTTGAAGCCAGGAGCAGTTTTCGGGTCCAGAGATACTAATTGTGTTCAACTTTTTTTTTCTTTTTTTTAACTCCGCCTTTTTCAGTCAATAAAAGAAACGAGACTTTATAGGACGCAGCTATTGTAGTTTCTGGACATGATTGGCTTAGCCCAGTCAGGTCTTCCAGGCTCTCTGCTTGGCACTGAATTTTTAAAAATTAATTAACAAGAAGGTCGAGTTCTAGGCCTACTGGGGGCCCTGGGATTCAGGAATTACCTGAGCTTGAGATCCGAAAGTCCCGGGACCTAAACAGAAGGAAAAAAGGAAATGTCTCTTTTATGTGTGTGTTTTTTTTTTTTTTTTTTCTCTGGGAAACTTCCAAAAGAAAAGGGAAAAGTACCGGCACCCTGGCTACGACTGGACGATTTCGGGAAGAGCCCTTTTTGTTTCGTAGCTTTTAGGAAAAGGGAAAAAATTGTCGAGTTGGCGAGATGGGGTTGAGAGGAAGAAAAACGGGTTGATGGAGGTCTTGATCCAAGTTGACAGCGTCCAATTGCGATGCAAGGGCCGTTTATGTAAATGAGCGGATGCCGACGCCGTCAGGACCACTTCCGGTGGGTATAAACCAGGGTGAGAAAAGGGAGGTGCCTGACATCAACGCTGAAATTGGGAAGACCCTCTTTTCTCTTTCAGCCACAATTTGCATACCATTATTTGAAGAGCCTCGCTCCTTTTCTTCTGTATTTGGGCCAAAGAGGCAGGCAAAGCATGCAAAGAGTGAGACGCGCGTCAGAGCCAAAGAAGCTCGAATGCTAAACGAGGAAAACGTTTCTCGCCTCGACCTTTTGTTTTATTGGCAAACTGCCCCTCGTTATGACAATTGTAAATTTGTAACCCACTATTCTCACAAAGAAAGGCTGGATACCAATAGCCGCTTCTTTCTTTTTCTTCCGGATAGGCATATTAAGGTAAAACTTGTATAAATTGCGTTTTCCAAGTTCATATTTCACGGCAAAGCGTGAGAATGCCAGAGTACTGAGCATCTTAATGACATTGGGAAGTAGGAGAGCCCACAGAATGAAGGAATGATTACCCGTTCACCCCCCCCCCCCCTCCCCAAAGGCAACTCCGGTAAACGATAATATTGGTTAAGGGAGAAGATCAAAAGGCATGGGATTTGGAGGGCTCTTGCTCCCATCCTTTGCATCGTTCATCTTCATTTATTCCTTAATTCTGTTATAAACTTGACTGAAAGTGCCTTGACACAACAGGTCGTTGAACGAAGCGTTCAATTTTGGAGTCTTAATTTTGTATGTGTTTGTTTTTCTAATACAAGTGAACATTGGAATCAAAGACAGTGGGAAAAAATATTGATTCGTTTCTTTCTTTTTCGTTTTCTAGGTAAGCTTCTTTGCATTGAAGACGATTCCGAAGAATATTGACTTTGGGAATTTTCTCGAGTAGCTTGCCCTCGACCACACTCGTCAACAGAATCTCCTTTCCTGGGGTAACCGGGGATCTATAAAGAGCCAAGAGTCTATTTAATGAGGTCTGCTTTGAACAAGCGGGGGCCGTGAACTAAGAGCGGAGGGCGACAAACAGAGCATGCGGGAATGAGAGAGTTCACGTTGCGGTCTATCTTTTCCCGTGGATTTAATGGCTATTCCCATGCCAAATTCGTCATGTTAACGTGGGAATTGGGTAGCGGTGTTAAATTATACGGTTGCCATGTCATGCACTCTATGGCCAAACACGGACCCCGGCGAAACAGACGGAGACACACGGGAAATCATTCCTAAAATAAGGGGTGCACGATCTTGACGTTCACGATATACCATATCCTTGATCCACGCAATGCAGGTCCGGAAGTGTGACCCTTTTGGCGGATTCATGTCATTTCTAGCCCTCTTTTTTCTACCGTATTAATTTGCGGAAGGTGTTTCCGGCTGGGGTTAATGTCGCACGCTATACTGACAGTTGGATAGAAAACGTCCGTCTCTTCCCTCTATAATAACCTGCCAAGGTTCTTATCCTTTGACGAGCTTTAATTAAGTGACTGTTATGCTGCTTATATTAGTGTCTGCCGGTGTCGTTCTTATGGGTCTGTCTGGAGCCTTTCGCCTTTTAACTTGTCTTGTTGTAGGCTCTTCAGAATCAGCTCATTTCCATACGTTGGTACAGCACATATAGTCCATAACTGGGGAGAAGGGCATGGCGGAATCGCAAAAGGTGCAGGGATGGTGGGGGGGATGAAAAAGGCCGAATTTGTATAATGAAGCTCTTGTTAAGGGCACGTAGGGGGTTAGCTTTGCCTCTCCACTCTTGTTTAATGCTAAAGTCATTATGAGGGGGCTCTGCGTAGAGCATTCTATCTGCCTGTGTGCTTTGCTTTAGCCCTACTTTGGAAATTGGCGTCCTCTACCCCCTCACTCTGTTTCTCTCTGGGGTAGTGCATAACTTGTCTCAGTGCGTTCGAAGATCCATGTTTACGGCGTTGACGTTTCAATTTCCCTCCACAAAAGCCAATAGCGTGAGTCAAGAGAGTGGCTTCCGCTAAGACAGACTCCATTAAATTAAGATATCAGATTAAATTAAGATATCAGCAACACGTTTCCGAACCGTCCTCTTCTGTCATGGGAACCACTATCCGCCTTACTGTGTAAGGAAACGCGAATATAGACCATTTTATTGGGGAATCTGGTTGCTGGGTATCCTTTCGTGAAAAAGGGTCACGAGGTTTCGAAAAACTTTCCAAAATTCCCCTTCCAATTTTGGGGAACTATTAGCCAATGTCACAAACGTGTTTGCCAAATGTGTCGCACATCCTGAACCTGGATGGTAAGTCTCGTGGCCCAGTTTCAGATTGCTTTTGGGGTTGTTTCTTTTTCCTTTTCGCGTATATTCGAACTTGGGTATGAACTCTTTGTCTCCGTTTCACCTCGTGAGAAAAAGTAGGTTCGCTGTGAAAGCATCAAGTGAGCTTTAATGAGACATTGACGCATGAATTGGCATGCAGTTTGGCTTGCTCATGTGTTTTTGGGAACCTCGCATGATGAAAAGAGTAACCATTCTTTCTTTCTTTTTTGATGGGGTCTGTATACGACACGCGACTTTGAAGACAGCATGTACTGTACATCCATGCATGTTGATGAAGAGCGAAACAAGCCCATGAATAGGGTCGTTCTCCACGACCTTAGTTGACAGTAAAACGTAAAGTAGGCTATATCGTGTAGCTCGGTCACAATTAGCTTGCAATGCTATCAGTTTTCTTGCCCCTTATCCTGAAGTATAGTGTTTTTCGAAAATAGACGGATTTAGGTTCACTCGTTGGGAGGGGATTCCCGTAAGTAGTATTATTCCAGTTGACGGTTGACACAGGAGAGTTTATATGGGAACTTGGAGACGACAAATGAGGGCCTTGATTGAAAAGGGTATGCAGTTCTACTCTAAATAAAGCTCCCTAATTCTATATACTGTATATTAACCGAGCAGCGACGATCAATACGCACGGGGTTTTGGGTTTTGCCAGCTTTTGGCCGTGTGAGTTAGCCAGCAGCAGAATCTACGTTGTCCCATCCCAAGTTCTACTGTATACTACAGCCAAACACAGGGTAAAACTATAGGGATATAGTGTAACGACATTTGTTCCTTATTCCCATGGCCTCGACTTTACTTTTCATGATTGCGAGCTAAATATAGGAGAAACTTAACGACCCTACAGCCCTCGTGGTTTCCTGCATTGTTTGGAGTTGACGGGCCACTGTTGCTAACACTAACATTGACCACACTCGAACAACCACGACGCACGCGACCGAACGGAATCCCCGAGTTTGCAATTAAACCAGCCACCAGCCTCTTCGCCAGCTGTTTTAGGTTGGCGCGACTACCAGCGGCACGTGTGTGCACTCGATAATCCTCGCTTTGGGTGAAATATTGTACGCCCTCATCGTAAAACACCATCGTATCCTGGCTTTGAGAAAACGCGACATTTTCGAGTAATCGAAAGAGCTGATCACCACAATGTGGATAGAAATTCTCCTGCGCTGTCACCTGCGTTGACAATTGGGAAAAGCTATATCGTGGGAAATAAGCTGCGAAAAGCGAAGAAAACCTATATTATATGTATCTATCCCTTGCGCGTCAGCCTTCTGTGTTCATAAAACGTGAGGTTATGCATACCAAACGGCGTCTAATTGTCCCTTATTGATCCGCTGTGCTGGCGTTGGCAGGGCAGGGCGTCCCTGGTGGGGGTGCATCCGCTGGGCCTGATAAGTGACAATGGTGAAGGAAAACAAGCTGGCGGATGCTGGGGGTTTTCGGACTATAAGAGGTTAAAGGTCAGCGTGTCGTCGTAGGGTATTTATTCGAGCTTGATTATCCGGCGACGCTCTAAACGCGCCTGAAAACTTGTGCGGGTACGCACACCTGGGTGGAAACGCGATCTATTTAACTAGACTTCCGGCTTTGCGTTCGCCAGAGTAGATATTTGGGGCATTGGAGGAAATGTTTAGACATTCCTTTCCGGAAATGTATGTGGGCTAGTCTTTGGCCTTATGTCCTTGAACTATACGCCCCGCTCGATAGTGTTATTGCGCCTGCTAATATTGGGGTGGAGAAATGACACACGTCAGCCAAATGAGTATGCTATTGCCATTCAAATTAGACGGTTCCGGGAGACAGGCCAGGCGAGTGAAGGTAAAATTGACAATGTCGAAAGAGCGTACATTCGGTACAGGCGCACGAGTTCCGCAAGAAGAGGACACATCCTTGAAAGTTAATTAAATTACATTTGGCGGAGAAGCAGATGGTTTTCTTGGCGAGGACACGTGTCTGTGTGCTAAGTATTGAAGCAAAGTTAAGAGTGGGTTGCGTTCATTTTTGGACAATTTTCTTTGGATAAACTTCCTCTTGTGGTAAATGCATGGTAAGTTGTAAGGGGTTTCCACTCCATGCGCACCTTAATAGACGCGACAAGACTGTTAACTTACTTATTAACCAGGTAAAAAGCTTTCGTTGAGAAGCTCTCACGTGGAAGGCTTTGGTATTGGCACTGGCAGGCTTATATTGGGGATTGTGGAGGAGGGGGAGTTCCCTTGCTCGGGCTTTTCTTTACGAATTTAAAAATTGTGGAAACAAAGCAGCAAAGTACTTAACATGTCAAACTTGCGTAGACGACGCGTCTTATTTAACCTTATTTTGTTGTTTTTTGTTGTTGTTGAATTGCTTCATTCCTATTTTGTTCGACAACGGAGCCCAAGACTTACCAAGTCTAAGTCCCGACAACACTTGGCTGGACGTCGCCACGCCACAAGATGAGAAAAGATCGGAAAAGACGTGAAATGCTTTTTAGGCACACAAAAGCTACACGACAGTAATGTGACAGGGTAGAAAAAGAGCTAGGTTGCATGGCCACGACACTGGCTCGTGAAAGCCCATATCCTACCTTATCGATAATGGCGTATACAAAAACTTGGTGGAAATGTGTGGTTCACCCTCCATTTCCCAATATTAGACTCTTGATTCATAACAAAGTGCCTATACTGATACCTCCTTTACACAAGTACGTCCTTGTTTTATGTTTTCTTCCCTAAGCTTGCGTCTCTTAATTTGAAACATTCATAATACTTCGAGCCCAGTTTTAAAGACTCCTTAGAAAGTATTAAAGTATGCTGAAGAGTCACCCTGGGCTTCGTGTTTAATTCACACTCTCCCCCTTCTCTTTCTGTTATGAGTGCCTTGGTTGTTGTCGTCTTTTGGTATATGGGGAAAATGGGCTTCCTGCAGGCTGCTGAAGGATTCCGTAGATGAAAACTTCCCTTCAAAGAACTCTATATGACTTATTGTTCCCGTCGCGGCCTCTCTAGCTTTTATTCGAAAAATTTCCACGTCTTCCCCTCTCATCCCCTCCCTCGATGTAATGCGTGAAGGCTTTTATCTCCTCGACTTAATGTTAATGCACGTCTTTGTGTAACAGAAACAGCCAAGTAGGGTTAAAAGTGACAGAGTGGAGCTATTTCAAGACTCATATTTAATTATGCTCATGACAAGAGGCACTGGCACTAACGCTAAAGTTTGCCCTTGTGTCTAAACTCTAAAGAAACCAGCATTGCAACATTCTTCGCGGAAATCGGATTTGCCTCATGCCACTAGACGTTCCAGAAACCCCGGCCGAAGCTTCTGCTGCAGGACACGACTTTCAGACTGTTCAAACTATGTACATGCATGTGTGTGCTTGTGTTATCGATTTCTTGGGACTTTAAAGCCCAGAGATGCTTTAGGCAGCCAAGTAATGGGTTAGTAGCTATAGATGATGGGGTAAAAGGAAGAACTATACGGAAAACCTAGGCATTATTGGGTTCAAACAAAAGCCAACTTGCAACTGTCAACTGCTTATGGCACGCGAGTCGCAGTCTGCACGAGAGCTAAAACGCGCATAAGAGGGCCAAATAAAGAAAGTCGGCACGACGACCACTCCCACCCATTTATGGCCATTAACAATATTTACTTTCAACAAGCTCATCGTTTCGGGCAGTAGCCAAAGCCATGGAATATTAACATAACATAACGACGGCTCTGGTTAACTTTTTTATTGATTTATTTTGTCTTCAACGAAACTTTGTTCCTATACATTGTATGTACACTTTTTCTTTCTTTTTCAGAGAATGATAAACCGGGGCGTAGTGACCCTAATCGACCTAGTAGAAAAAGTAAAAAAAAAAATGGAGGTTCAGGTGCAGCAGTAATATCGATACCCGCAACCCTAGCTCGCTGGCAGCAATATTCTTTTAGTTCATGTATAGACCCTCATTTAACATAGTCAAAGCAAGGCTTTTTATGGTCCGGGCAGAAATAAATGAGAATCGTTCCAGCAGTGTAGGGGAGAGCAAGGGGCGGGCTGCTTTTCTTTAGGGTAGAAATAGGAAAGATTGCTGCGTTGGAAAGAGGGGGCGGAAGCTCCTGCTCTCGACGTTTATCACCTAAAAACCCTATAGCGTCGATTGAAGCAGCAGCAGCCATAAAATGTGTATAACCATAGAGCCAAACGGGTTTTTATGTAAAAGGCAAGCTACTACACAGGAGTCCTGAATTTCTGCCAAGCTTTCTTTTGGCTGAATACGAGTCCTATGTTCCCGTTTTCCCAGCGGCACGTCTTAAAGTCTATAAACAATTTTCCCTTTTTTGTCCAAACGAAGTTATATTGTCCTAGTTGTCGCTCACACTTTTTGTTTTCGCCTACAACAAAAGTTCGGTTTATGGGTGTGGCGATGGCAGATTGTCGTCACTTGTGTGGGCCACATTTGTTACGCATTTCAAACTCTGTTGTAAACGGGTCTTCCCTTCAAAGTTGGACCCTCTATTTTGTCATAAGACCACGTTTTTAAAAACCCACGTCAATGTTAGGAGTGGAAGCCATGAAGGAAGATGCAGCGCAGGCAATGCGGGGAGCTTTGTAGACTTTTAAGAATTATAGTGCCGTAGTGTCTATTGTCTTGGTATGTGAGCCCATGCGACAGCCGTTCAACAAAGAAATTACACCAAAGCGCTAAAGGAAATATTAAAATAGAGAGAAAGATATTGGCTCTGTATAGTAGAGTACGTGTGCTTGCACGTAAGTAAAGAAGCAGTGGATTCGCTTGGGAAATGAAACAGATACGTGGGGACCCAACGGCATATGCACCATGGAACTCCAAGACGTTGCCCGTGGTGACGAGAAATTTTCATATGCATAGAGACTAATACAGGACAGATAGACTAATAGACTTTTTCCAAGCGGGTCGCGACGAAAGATCAATCGATACTTTTCTTTGGCGCTCCATATCGAACGCATGGCCGGGCGAGCAATTGGATTCTGAACTAAATTCCCAAAGTTGTGTAAGGTTTATTCGTTTTTCTGGCCGGTATCTTGACCCTTCCCGATCCTCTCAAAGGATTACTTTGCGGTGTCTTGAGTAAAGATACATCCGCGGATCTATTCCTCGTTCTGCTTATTTGTTCTAGGCCGAGCAAAGGCCGAGCAACTTATTTGTCTGCGAAGGAAATGTCAACTCAAAGTCGTCTTTCCGGGTTTAAGTAACGAAATAGGCTTACCGAACGAAAAGGCTATTGTTTTCCTTTTTCATTACATTGGTACTGCCGTGCACACGCTTGATTTAACTCGTTGCTTTGGCCACCCCTGACGGGGGCGCATTTCCGATGACGAATGAACGCCTCTTCCTGACTTGACGAGCCGCAAGCAAGCGGCGTTTTGTTGACTTGACTGATCAAGGGGTAAATAAGAATCTACAGAAATTTATAGATAAATGGACAGCGCCAGAGACAGAGACCCCCCTCCATGCGAAATAGCCCCTACTCACTCTTGTTGGTATCAGGGGAGCTACATGACGAATGTCGCTTAGAATGGCAATGGCTTATTGGCTTCAGCTTCATTGCAATGAGGGAAGAGAGAAGAAGTGTGTTGTAGGGACTTGATCAAGGTGGAAATGTACAAAAGAGGGTGAAACTTAGTGTGGTAGGAGAAAAGGAAAAGGGAGAAGATTAGGTAATTGAGTCGCGTCTGTATGTAGGCTTCCCATTCTGTTCTATACTGCCGGTCGTCGTCGTGATTAGCATGCAAAGCACTTCTTTGTGGGTTACCGGCCTGCGGAAAGCTTCCCGCCCTTCGTTTGCTTCTTTTCTTCCGTTCCAAATAAGAAGGCGTCAATCAGAGTTTTCTCCCCATGGATTGTGTCTGCTCGCTTTTTCTTTTTTTTCTATACACGTATACTATAGAGCATGTACACTCGCGCTTTTTGTATTTTCCTATCGTCCCGATGCCGGGATTTTTTATATTTTTTGGCAGTATATTTTATTATGTGAATTGATGCAAGGTGCATTTTTTCTTGCTCATTGTTGTACGTGTCATCGTTAGAACTCTAATAGTAGAACGGGTAGGAAGCTACGCTACAATTCACACCAGTCGATATCGTCAGCTGTCAGAGCAAAAGCAGTTGGAAAAAGCTAAAATAAGCCTATTTCAAGCTCAAAAATGAGAATGAGAATAAATAGAATAGATTTACAAAAAATGGTGCGCGGGTACGTTTTCCCCTGGAAAGAATAAAAGGAAGGTTTGACTGTTTGTAAAGGGAATGATGCATGATTATATACTTGAATAGGAATGAGTTGTCGGCTCTAAAACTAACGCTACCGTAGCTTCTTTCTTTTTCTTTTTGTCCCCTACTTTTTTAAGTTGAGTATGGCGTTGCTATGGTCAAATTCAGGGTATAGAGCTTTTGCCAAATTACGCCTCTCGCGGCAAGAGCTGGCGAAATCCGCCATTTTGAGTACATTTAAGTTAAGGTAAACAAACAACAACAAAGTGTTTTCCGTGAATATTGGTTTTGCTTACAGCTTTTACAAACAAAAAGACAAAGAAAAACCAATAGTCACGGAAAACAGTTTGTTGTTGTTTGTTTACCTTAACTTACATGTACTCAAAATGACGGATTGGGCCAACTTTTGCCGCGAGAAGCGTAATTTGGCAAAAGCTCTATAGAGCTAATACTGTAGGCAAGAATGGAAAACTTGGGAGCAAAAAGTTGTCTGTGTAGACTGTTGTGGTTCCTCTGGGCAACCATTGTGTGTATGGGGTTCTTTTGTTAGAAACTTTTTGTTATTACAACTTTCGACCCCCCTTCCTTAACAAAATAGAAAAAAATAGAGTGTATATATACGATGCGGGTATACATTATGTGCATTAGGTATTAGACCAACTTTTCCTGGAAGTTGAAGCGGGAACTTATTGGCTACGGTCTTGGGTAAAGATTTATCGTATTATATACAAGATGACACTAACAAGTGTGGGGATTTCTTTCATAAGTCATGTGATGAAGTCAGATGAAGTTTGGTGTGTGTATGGGGGGAGGGGCATGGGCATAAACGAGCCTCAGCTTTCCTAATCCACACAAACTTGAGTGGTGGACAAGGACGCTCTCGACGCCACTGAGCACTCTGGAGGGATGCTGTGGCATTTGCCTATAATCAGTCATCTATCTCGTTATGATGATGAGCCCCGGACATCCCCAGCGAGGATTTTATTACGTACGAGCTAAGTAGGTACGAGCCATTCGACAATAAGCTACCCCCACCCTCTTTTGTTTCCCCCGCTCCCATTTCTGTCTCTCCATTTAGTAATTAAAAGCCAAGCAGATTGGCGAGAGTCAATTTAGAACGTTTAAAGCCGAAACCGCTGACGTATATAAGCGCTGTCAAAGACCTAACGAGTTTCCCTGCAACTGTCCAATGCCTTTATTTTATAGTTTACTAAAGTAAAACTGTACTTGTTAAAGTACTTGTTAAAGTTTACTAAAATTTATAGTTTTATTAAAAAGAAGTGTTTAAGGCTCCCGGACACCTTAGCTTATTGATGTGAAACAGCCACAGATGTCACTAATGTTTGTTATTGTTTTGTGAAAGCCTTGAGTAAGAAAGCATATAGAAATTTCTACGCTTGTTTTGATTCTGAACAGTACAACTTCTCACCGCAGTTTGCTGTAGCAGCACTATGTCCCACCTCCCAAATCAAGTCGTCGAACATTCGACAACTGCTTGTCAGATTTGAAGGCCATCTACAAACAAAACTTTTAGCTTTTTAGTAGCTAGTGCACAACGAAGGGATATTTGTAGGCAACGTATTTTGAAAGCGTAATTTCATGAAATGTGCTGGTTTTAACAAAAGTTGCTCCGAAATTCCTCATGCTTACCGTCTATACCGAGCTAAAAGGTATACGGGAGCCTTAACTTTTTTTTCTTATATTTTGTCGGTTGCCTTTTTCAGTCCGAGAAAAATAGAAATTGATCGGTTTTGAATGCGTTGCGTTTATTCTTATATCTAGCGTTGGTATTGTAATTTCCCCCTTTTTTCCTTAAAGGGAGGATTGTCGTGGGGGGGGGGGGGGGGAGAATGCCATCACTGGAAGCAGGCTTTTCCTTGCATATTTAATTGGGTAGACTTTTGTCGGAAGGAAAGAAATATAAGAACGGCAGACTATTAGGTTGTTTCGTTCTTTTTCTTTTTGTTATTTTTGCTTCTGCCTAGTCTGGGGGATCTTTGCACAAAATCCTTTTAAAGCTACTTACGAAAAAATACTTTGCCTTTGTTTATTCCTGTTTGTTTGACATTAAACATGCATGTGTTGCTTTGGGGCAAGGGCATTACTGACACGACTAAAATGTGCCGTATTGACTCAGTTGTCGCTCCGCTGGTTCCGACAAGTTTCAATTTAGGAGAATTTTTCCGCTTTAGAAGCTAGGAGCAAGTTCTGCTTCTGCTTCTGCTTGCTTTGCCTGTTCGATAAATGGATGGGACACGCTCGATTAGAGCTACAACTCACGACGGCGAACTTACATGGCTGTTAATGAAAAATTAAACTGTCAACTCCACATGGCGAGCGATGGCTTTTGTTCGTTGTCGCTTTAAGAAGCCCGCCCCCCATTTGCAGTATTTTTTTCAAAAGTAATAGTTTCTTCCGGTCTTTCTGCAATTAGATTGGACAGTTCGAGACTTGTAGAGGACACGTGGGTTGGGTAATGTCTTGCTCGGGTTTAAAAAAGTAATGGAAAGGGTAATGAAAGTGCGTTTTTTTTAATTTTTTTTGTATCTTTTCTCGTCTGCTGGGAAATTTGCGGCTTAATGAGCCAAGTTTATCATACAACGCGTTCCTTTGTGCTGTACACTAACATCCCAAAACGTCCGGGATAAACGAGCAGAAGAAATTATGGTTCATCTCGGCACACGAGAACCGTGTAACACTTTAATGAAAGAAAAATTGCCATTCGACGCTCGTTTGGTGTGCGAGACCGGTCCAGGGACAAGGAGCTGTATGTCCTGTAATGTCTTTTCGGGAGGGGAGGCAAGAGTAATAACCTAGGGACTTAGCAAAGCCCCGTGTCTTTGAACCGGGAGCAAAAGCGAACCGCGAACTGTTGCAGAAACTTGGTGACGCACAACAACATTCGTTTTCGGGGAAAGCTTCTATCCACATTGCTTCGCCAGTTATACCCCACAAACCAATTCTTTTTTCTCCACCGTTTCGCATGGTAGTGGTGAGTGCTTTGAACGATCGCAATGTGGACAGATGCGAGCTGCTGCTGGTCAGTAATGTTGTGACCTTTTCCGCGTCTTTTTCCCCTTCTCGCACGAGTCGCGACCGAGTTTAACAGACGCCTTCTGGGACCTTCTGACGTCAGCAGCGGGCCCTGGTGGAACCAAAGTGGCTGAGACAGTTACTCCAACTCCCATATATATTCTTCAATTAAGGATTTTCTCGACTCGTAGAGCATCATCATTCTCAAGCCCATACTTACGCCCCTGCGCTTCTTTTGCTGGCCATGCCACCTCGAGAAAGAGTGCGTTTATTGCAGGAGGTTGATGGTGTAGGGTTTTGTACGTTGAGCTTTAACTTGATCTCTGAAAATGACCTTAGCCCGTCCATTGCCGTAAAGATTTTGTTTGTTTTTGTTTGGGGATGTAAGGCGAAGAGAAAGGATTGTTCGGATGTTGTACGCGAAACAAAAAGCTAGTAACTCCGCGACAAAACCCGGTGGTGTATTTTTTTTGGGGGGGTGGGGAAAGAGATAGAAAGAGGGAGTCCGAATGAAGCTTTACTTGAGCGAAGCCGAGGGAAGGGAAAGCTGAGACCGAGATTGGGTAAGAGTTGAGAAGCTGCAGTGGAATTGCTAGACACGGGCCAAAGCTGCAGCCATGGCCCCATATCTACCCCCCTGGCTCAGATGCACTCGGAAGAAGAATGTTTTTTTCAGCGGAACGGTTAAAAGAAGAGTCTTGCTGGCCACGTGATATGCGAGGCAAGATTGTGGGCGAGGGATTGGGGAGAGAGAAAAACAAAACAAAAAAGCCAGTCCGGAGTCTATGAAACACCATGCTTTTGAATGCCGTGGCCGGAGGAAGATTGCTATTGCGCTGAGGCTGTGCTGTGAGAAGCGAACGCTAGGCAACGATGGCATCTCCGGGCGGGCTTCCAACAATTGGAGAAACAACCTGATCCTCTAGATCCATTCTCGAGCGTCCGCCTGTCGATTGTAACCTGATGTGGGGGGGAAGATGTTAGCTTTCATGGCTAAATGTTGCACTCGACTCAGCTGCAAGTAAAGCGTGTCATGGCTAAAGCTTAATGACACGACCCTGCAAGCGTTTCAACAACAAGAGGGTTGCTGCGTAGTTAACTGCTTCTTAAATGAAAACTGAATGGATTGCGCGTGGTTAGACTCTTAAGATCCCCTAATCAATGTTCGGGGACCCTAACTCTGTCTCAAACCCTTCTCGTGCACAGAGGATGGTCTCGTGTTGGAAGTTTTTGCAGTTTTTCTGAGACAGCAAACGTATATATTTGCGACTCAATTGGGTAATTGTCGCGGAAAAGTCCATTAGACGAAAGATTCGTGGCAGTAAGGGTGGACTGCAGAAATAAAACTGGCGTAATCCGGAATTACGGTGGCAGCATTTTTTCGTTTTATTTGTTGTTGTGTGTGTAAAGGAACCAGGTGCCAATTAACGCAGGTTTCAAGACTGAAACGCGAAATTGTCATTCGTGCTGCTTGAAAAACAAGGGTGAAAACATTAGCAGTGATTCTGGGGCTACTAATAATGATTTTCCGCTTCACGGCTCCGTCTTGTAGTAATCAACATCTCCACTTCTGTCTCGATGGCCATCAAGGAAAAGAAAATATATAGATATTACCCATCCTAATTCCCCTCGTAGCTCGCATCATCCGCTGGCCTGGTTTTGACGATCCCATTGCCCGTTTCCTAACGAGTTTCTCGTCTACTTAATGATATATTTACCAACGATATTCCCAGAAATGAATCGATGCTTGTGGGTGCCAACCTTTATTGCTCTCGGAATTGGTTTGGCAATATAAATTAACTCTCTTCTTGAAGATATTGTGTGTGTTTTACGAGCCTATCATCCGGACAGTGGAACCTAAACGTTATCTTTATTTGTCCTTTGGGCGATCTTATTTATGTAATATTATGTATGTTTTTTCTTCTAGGTGATGTGTGACGGCATCCGTAGGAGTGGACTATGGGTGCTGTAGCGGGAGGAGGATGGCCTGGGTCCGGCGGCGTGCCACCGACGGAGCCCCTAGACGAGTTCGGCGGTCCATCTCGACTTCCGTGCCCTCTAACCGCGCCCGCCAACGTAACCTTGACCTTGATCTCGCCCCGCCCGCAAGTCGCGGCCCCGGGACAGGTCACCCCCATCCAACCGATCTGGCGCCCCAGGGTTATCATTCCTGCTCGTGCACAAACCTCCTTGCCCAGCAGCAGCAGCCTTGCACCACCACTGCGAAGTCCTCCCAGTCATTTTACGGTCAAACAAGGTCAAGACAGCAGTGCAACGGCTGGGGACGATGTCTCGGGTTCTCTCTCTTATGTTTCTTCCATGTGCTGGTGCTCGCAGGTAATTACGATTTCCCCCCCCCCCATTTTTTTCTTTGTATTTTTACCCTGGACTACCGGATTATTTCCATGTCGGAGTGAATTCTGTTGCTGTCTGCAACACTGTTTGAGACTGTTTTCTTCCTTTCTCTTTAACCGTGACAGGCCCCTTATAGATTTTGAGCGAACGTCAGCTGTAGGCATGGTTCTTTACAGAATGAAAAAAAAAAGGGGGAAAGAAATATACGTATAAAAAAAGAAGGAAAACTGCTAAAGCTGAGGAGGATAGGAGGGACATGGAATTGCTCGCTGGGACGTCGGACGTTCTCATTTTAGAGTGCGGGGAAAAGAAGAAAAGTTGCACAAGTATACAGCGATGGCAATTGGATTGAGGCGCACAAGGTTTATAGGAGCGCCAGAGCGCCATTTCTTCCTCTGATATGAAGTTGTAGCCCAGTTATCGCATGGCTGACCAGCACCCTCATGACAAGTTTACGACGACCATTTTCCCGACCTTCGTCGCTCCGTTCGCCCTCGGTCTTCATCCTCACTCCGTAGATACAACTAAACCCGTGGAAAGTGACCCTACCCATTCTTAGGGAAACGTTCGACTTGCGCCAGGGAACACGACAAGAGACACATACCAGGTTTCTATACGCGGTCGTGAGGGGCGAAGAAGCTCGGGGAAATGAGGCTGCAACCTCTCGAGAGAGCTATTCCCGGGTCAGGTGGTCACGTCGCAGGAAACCATTTCGTCGTAGTTCCCCACGTCCAGTACTTTATCCTCTCCCTGGCAAACGTGAGCCAAATGCTGCTGTCTTACATGCAATGCAAGCGGAACCTGACAAGGACAACACAGCCTTCTTTTTTTGTCGCCCGCCTTTTGAGGGAGTTTTCCTACTGGTGAAAAACTGTCTCACAGTCCCGCCTTGTTTCTACGCCATTGACTTTTAGGATGATTGAGAACCATTGAAAGCAGCCAAGCAAAGTTTTCGAATCGCCCGCCAGCTTTTATGCTTTCCAAAAGTTTTTTGTTTCCGGCTGTTTCTCCTTGCCAGAGCCATTGCCATCCCCCGAAAGCTTATCAGAAATAACCAAACCCATAAAAAGATTGGTAGGACGGATCCCTCGAGCATGGGGGTGGGCGTGTGCGGGAAATGGAGAGATGACGTGTGCTTCTGTGTCTGTGGTGTGTGTATGGAGGTTTTGATGCGGAGCAGAGATGCCAGTATTACTTTTCTTTGCCTGGCCTGTCTCCTCGATCCTAAGTTTTCCATAATGCAACGAAAAACGTTTCTCTTGGTGCTCCGTAACGGGTCATCTGCTTCCGCTGCTCGGATAACGGGCGGGACGCCAGCAATTCCCAAGAATCTTGATCTTCGGATTGATAAAATGATAGCGACAAGTATCGACGCTATTGCTTGAACGTCTCGATGTCTTTTCCTGCACTTTTTACCCCCCAAAATTACAAAAAAATGCTCTTGTTTTCCAAGGCAATTTGGACGTAATGGTTTAGGGGAGAAAGGTGAAGGCAGAAGTATACAGACGAGGCTGGCCAGTGTAAAATAAGTGGTTCATCTTTTCTGTCAAAAGATGGCCCTGATGTCATACCACTGTGCCATGCGAATTATGCAACTTGAAACAACCTGAAACAAAAATGCCAAATAAATTTAACGATAGAATTGAAAAACTACTTTTTGGAAATATATCTTAAAACACTGCGTCAAAAGATTGAGATACACGATTTATTTAAGCTTATTCAAGTTATGAACATTTTAAATAAATCACATAAATCTTTTGAGGCAGCGTTTTAAAAATATTTTTTAAAGAGTTATTTTTCCATTATATCGTTAAATTTCTTAAAAATTGTTGTTTCAAGCTTTGTTTCAAGTTGCATAATTCTCAGAAAGTAGGGGGGTATGACATCAGTGCCATCTTTTGACTAAAAAGATCAACTACTGGCAGTTTGACTTGCAGTACACTGCTACTGATTGATGACTTTGGATGAGCCCGCCGTGTACTCACAAATAACTACATAAATTATGAGAGTAGTTTGTTGACGTTTAAGAAGCTTTTTGAAGCGAGTTTCCGGCTAAATTTCATAGTTCCCTATGACCGTATCATTAAAGTTTCATAAGGTTAGGATAGCGTCTCGGCTTGACCCCGAGCTTAACTTGGGAGAGTTCGTAGCCCCACATGGCTGGTACCACATTAGAGACGGGTTTTCCTCCTTGGGGAGCTCATCGAGATTCATAGAGGGGATCCAAAGAACAGTAAACTAGATTGCTTTGGCTTGACCTCATTCTCGTTTTCTTCTATCTCTGTGTGTGTCCCTTGGTGGGATCATGTCAAGCACGAATTAAAGATAAGACGCACAAATTTCAGAAGTGTAAACTGTACGAGAAGTACAACCCGGCGCATTATGCTCACTGACAGAAACTAGTAAACCTTTCGCGCCACTGTTGCTGCTGCCGTTAGCGTCGAGCGAGCAAATAAGAGTTATGTCTACCTCAATAACTTGGTCAGGTTTTTTGCTGGTCTTGCTAATAGTTCTTACATAGTAAGTTTAGGGCAAAAGCTATCTTTTCTGGCAGAGAAGACTGGGAATAACTTGTAAAGGGAAGGTACATAAACGTCAAATGTCTTTATTCCTCATTGATACAAAAGTGCAGTGGCCATAGAAGTAGTAAACTTGCTATCCTTTGGCTTTTGGCAAGTGACTACGAGGAACTTATTTACGGTAGAAATATTGCTGAAAAGCTTTGAGCAACTTTTGAATAGCTTAAGGGGAGGGGGATACCTCCCCATAAAACATTACTGCAGCAGTAGCGAAAGGCCAGTGAAGGGGTCAGCAATACGGCGATAGTCTTTGCGTGAATAAAGTTGGCGGGATATTTTATGACGCCAGTAAAAAGCACTGTAACTCTGGCTCTACCTTGAAATAGATCTACTTGAAAACGTAAAAAGAAAAAAAGAAAAACTTCGGGGCTTCTCCGTCTCTCTCTCGCCGGTCGGTATATAATCAGATACCATCACATGCCGCGCTTGCTTTCTCTCTCTCTATCTTTCTTACGGCTTTTAAATACAGTCGCAGTCAGCCTTAAGAAGTATACAGCCAACCCAGAAAGCCTTTCTTTTCTTTTCCTTTGACTAAAAAGTTGGAAAGACGAAAAAGAAAAAGGCAAAGTAGG
Source organism: Lepidurus arcticus (assembly GCA_003724045.1). Classification (NCBI taxonomy): domain Eukaryota; kingdom Metazoa; phylum Arthropoda; class Branchiopoda; order Notostraca; family Triopsidae; genus Lepidurus; species Lepidurus arcticus. The sequence goes on along the minus strand of RJJA01000056.1, from coordinate 45,220 downwards.
TGTGTTGACTTGTAAAAGGCGCCCGCGACGTCGCCGACCCCCAATATTTCCGCGGTGGTGTACGGGGGGGGGGGGAGCCAGTGTATGTATTCACTTTAGTGTTCCTTTCTCTAACGATTTGTATTGCTTCCCACAGCAAGCCATCATTCCTTAGTACACAAACCGTATATGTATTCAAGAAAAGGGGCATATTAGCTATTCCCCCTTAAAAACTTACTGAATACTTTCTATAGGACTGGTATATATACATTATGTGCATTAGGAACGGCAGAAAAGAGAATCTAGAGAGGGAGAGTGTATACTGAACGGTACACCAGTATAGTATTATGCTAGTCCCTTTACTTAAATAAAAAAAACATAAATCGTTTGGCTACCGCAGTAAGTATTCTACTTCTTATGAAAGAACACGGAACACTCTTGAAAACGGAGGGGAGGGGTTTGTGGGTGAAGAGAAGAAGAGAAGAAGCGATCTTGTGAACAGAAAATATATTATTACACTGCGGGTGCACGAGTTTATGACCGGAACTGATAGCATGGCGATGAAAACGCGCGAGCTATGCCTTTGGGCACGTGCCATCTATACCAAAGAAAATTTGGAAAACAAATTTTTTCTTCTCATGACAGGCAAAACTTAATCGTCCTTTTCCGCCCACTTTTTTATTGTTACATTTATTGACTAGTATCGTCGTCAAGCGTCGTCCTCCGTAGGCGCCACAATAGTCCATCCTTTGGGGTTGCTACTGCAGTAACGTGAATCCGTGACAGCAATACACACGACACACCTCTTTTGTCGGTAAAAAAAATCCCGCACCGTTTTCCTCAAGTACTCTTAATGAAAAAGCGGGGGTTTGAATAGTCGTATAATTACAAATAAACTGGAGGTACTGGAGGCGGGTTTTTACGATCCCCTCCTCAGTCCTTTTCCCCCTTTTTGGCGGCTTTTCGAATTTGCTGGGGTTGTCAATAACTAAGAAGTACCGCTTTAGCAAAGAAAAGGTATCGTACCGTGTTGATTGTTGTCTTGCAAGCCAAAAAGCGGAGGAGTCTTTCGTGACGTCCCTTCCTTGTGAACGGCACCATAAAGAAATGTAATCTTCACCGGAACGCTGCCTCCCAATCCGATTATCGTCAGAAACTCTCCCCATCTAAAGATTCACAGTGGCGGAAAATGTAAAACTCCTAAAGAAGACCAGGACTGAGAAAAGTATCGCTGCAGAGCTTAATGAGCGAATTCTTTTGCTGCGGTATAGTTTCGCGACAGACAGAGGAGTAGCGGTCGGGATGCGGATTTCTGTCTTTCCCTGCTGGTACCGTCGCATCGCAACGGCAGTTCACACTCTAGCTAAATCTCGAGATAAATCTGTTTGGGAAGAGGAAATTGCTCGTGCCATAGAATAGAAGATAGAAGAAAGAATGGGTTGTTGTCTTTATATTAAAAAATTGCTACACAATGGGTCCATTTTGTGGTATGAAAATTTTAGGTAATCGCCCTCTAGCGACCTCGTCTCCTTTATTTTTATACAGTGTAAAAATAGGTATTAGGTACTAGCGAAAGCTTTTATAGTGTGCTGATGAGACAAAAGTTAATGTGCTCCCTGACATCAATAGATGTGTATAGATAGCGTCTTACTCGAGGGTCGTTTTAAGGCTGGTCCAAGAAAAAGAGAAGGAAAATTAAGCTCAAAAACAGGATTAGGTTGGCATTGATTGGTTGACTACTGGACGCCGGGTATACCTCCTTTCTCTCTACTAACACCCGCCCACTTGTGTTGTATTTCCTTCTTTGGGTGCGGGGTTTGGGGGCTGTTGTACTGAAAGAAGAACAGCGGAAACTAGGGCACGACGGAATTGACAATTGGAAAATGGAATTTACGGAAACGATGTGAGCACTATTTGGGGGTCTTAATAGGATCCGTCTGGTCGCATCCTCACCCTCCACCCACACCCCTCCTGGTTTTGAAACTTGTGTACGTAGTAACTACGTTAGAATTTTTGGGGGGAAGAACCCAACGCGAGGGTCGCTAATCTTCCTCTGGCACGAAAGATTCATGATTTGATGTCAAACCAAGTTGACAATCACCTTTCCGTGATGAAAGTGCTGTCACGCCAGTGTTTTCTGTGGCCTGGCGAACTGCAACTGGTACGAGAGAACATGGAATTTATGGTTGTTCTCCACCCTCGCACTTTTTTTGTATTTTTGTATTATTTGTGCTGATTGGGGCAACGCTTGAAATGATAGAAACAAATGTACAGTAGGATACAGTACGTTTAAAAAACGACCCCAACAAACCGTACCGTCTAATGGCCCACAACTGTGCGTCTGGGAACAGCACTACGAAACAACATTACGGCCATTCGCAGAACTGTTTCCAGACACGACGTTGTGGGCCATTAGGACAGTATGGTTTGTTGGGGGTCGTTTTTTTGAAACATACCGTGTACATACCCTCCGAGTTTAATTAGCTGGCCATGATGCGTGCTATGAGCGTATAGGCTTTAAACACACGGACATATTGATTTTCTCTCTTTATTTATGTACTTATTTATTTAATTTTTTTCGTTGCTCATAGGCATGACGATTCCTCCAGACGCGGAACACTTGACCGCCATGCTAGGGGAATCTGCGATCTTCAATTGTCACGTGGAATTTCCTGAAGGCAGTCATAACCATCCAATTCCTTATGTGGTCCAGTGGCATAAGAAAGTAAGTTGTCCTTCTACGATAACCATTTCTTTTGCAGCTCGTGTGTATGTCTGCGTGCGTGTGTTTGTGTGTTGGAAGTAAGGAAACGCGACACGAAACGCGGAAGAGAGAATGGAGGGAGGATGTGTGGGCCCAGGAGAGTTAGCAGCAGCAAGCCAAAGTGGCAAGTCACGAATTACATGCATGGAGTCCATTGCGTTATAATCCTACCAGAAGATACCGGTAGTGTGGTTCCAGGGAAGGCGTTTCCTCTTGGGAAGATTTTTACACGCTCGCAGCATTAAAGCATCTCTTCTGTGTCCGTCTCGTAGTTTTTCCCTTTTTCTATTTTTTATTTTATTTTTCTCCTCTCTATGTCGACCCAAGTTTTCATATTCTCTTGAGCTCCATCTTGGTCTCCTGCTGCTGCTGCGGAAGCTACGGCCGGCCGTGGGTACGGGGTACGGAACACCCCACCCCCGTACTCCCTGGTTCCCTCTCTTCTGCAGGTCTTTCTCTCTCTGCCCTCTTCTTCTCTTATTGATCTGTGTCGAGCGAGAGAAGAGTCCGCGTTGGCGCCGTTTTACAATAGCCTCCATGCATCGCCAGTTGGCTCAACTGTCAATCGATACACTTACGAGAATCACCCTAGCAAGTCTTCCTCCCGCCCCGCTACCCTTTCTTTCTTTCGCTTTTACTTTTTAGGCAGAGAACAGGCTTCAGGAAATTGCATAGCGAAGAAGAAATTTGGAAGCCATCTGAAGAATCTGTGACACTTGGAGCCTTACGTCTCCGTGGGCGACGACTAAACCAAACAGTCATCTTGGAACATGAGAGAAAAAAAAGTCGTCTGGAAAGAGAGAAGGAGAGAGAGAGAGGAGAGAGAGAAAACGCGGGTAATGATCTGGCGGAAGGAGAAAGAGTCATGGAAAAGAAAAGCGAGTAGATTGACAATATTTATAGCCTTCGTCTCCAGCTCTCTGTTCTGAAGCTTGGGGGTCCTAGAGATGGATTTCCTCAGCTGTACGAGGGGAAAAGTATCTATACCTGGACGATGCTGTATGCGTCCGTCAAAGATCATGGATCGAACATCTCTTCCGCACACTCAAGCTTGGCAATGTTGTTTTCAGAGCCGGGTATACCTCCTTCAACATTTTTCCGCTTGGGGGCGGGAGAGAAATCAACAGAAAAACAAAATGTTCCGCGAAATCCCGAATCCTTTTGAGGGGGGAAAAAGAACTGTGATTTGATTTCGTGTGTTACATATAAAGTTGTGGGAGGCGGAGGGAAACCAGCCACACATGATAAGTAACGTTGAAGCCCGGAAAGAGTAAGAGTTCACCGGAGGGAATTCCGGCCATGTTAGAGCAGCAAGAGTTTTGAAGGAAATGCAGTACCAAAAGGTCGCTCTCGCTCTTACTTTAGGAAGCATCGCATACTTGGTAAAGTTAGTGCGAGTCAACCAACTTGAAATAGAACTGAGAGTACTTGAGATCCACTCTTAAGATGGTGGATCTCCAGGTTTTCGACGTTTGCAACGGAATGAAGCCAAGTGAGAGGTACTCTTGTAACTTTTGCATAAGTGCATTGCGTGACTTGTCAGTGTAACTTTTCTCCGAGGCTTCAAAGCTTTTAAACTATTACAGTTTAAAAACGCAGAGCAAGAACCTCAGCAAAGTGACGGAAAGTTTGGGGAACATAATTTCCGTGGAGCAACATGCCCAGGGAAAGAGTCATTCAGGCTGGGAAGATTTCGAGCTCAGTGGGTGGACAAATGAGCTGTAATTGCTTTCTTTAAGTAAATTGGATCTAGGTTTAATTGCACCTCAGTGTCAGAACGACGAACAACCGAGTATGAAAAACCTTACATCGTGTCTGCTCCCATAGCCGAATTAAAGAGTATATCTTCTCATTCAAAACATAGTAGAATGGTAACCTACTTCGGGGGCACGGAAAAGGGGGGATCCGTAGTGCGTGGGCGGTGCTTACGGGAAGAGCTCGTTATGAAATTAAGGACTCATTCGGGAGCTAAATGAGCAGAGCTGTGTTCCGCTCAAGTCTTCGTTTAACGGACCTAAAAGCAACCGTATTTCTTCCTTCCTTTTACCTTGTGCCGTTCTAATTTTGTTCCGTTTCAAAATAAAATCTTAACGTCTATAACTCTGTATTTTTCCTCACTTTTAGTATTGCTCAAGCGCTTCCTTTGCTTGTGGTAATGCTCCTACTTACTCCCTGGTCTAAGATTTTTTTATTTTATTTAAAAAAGACACTTTTGTTTTTGAAAAAGATATTTAGCCACTTTATTCTCCATCAGTTTATTTGTCTAGTTTTGGTATTCTGATTTGGGCTCGACTTTTATAATTGAAGGCAGTTTAGATAACGATGGAGAGAGCGGGAACAAAATGGAATGATTTTGTTTCGCCTTTTATGGGCAAATATATATATACGTGTCAGCCAAGCTTCGATTTAAACCGTAAACCGCTAGTGTGTTATCAGCAGCATGTATATCACCTGGTCGTGGCTATAAATCGTCTACGCCTGAGGCATAATAACGATGGTTATCCAAATAGGCTTTTTCATGGCAGGGAAACAGTTCAACAATAGCAAACTGCTTGGACTTGTTCTGCCTCGATCAATGGAAATAACGGTGATTTATTGTTGTTTTTCTGTGTCCCCTTTTCTCTCTTGTAGGACGTGGAGATTCCAATTTATGTTTGGTACGATAACTATCCAACGCACAGCGGCGAAGGTTACGAAGGCAGAGTTGCTAAAGTACCAGTCGGTACTTCGTATGGCTTAGCGGCACTTAATTTAACCGATATTCAGTCCTCGGATCAAGGCTGGTATGAATGTAAAGTCGTCTTCCTGAATCGAACACCCCCCAAGAAAAACGGGACTTGGTTTTACCTCGACGTCCATGGTAAGATATGCGTTACATTTTATAAACCAAATTTCTAAGGAAAATTTTCCTACATTGTTTTAGACTAAAAGTTGGGTTAATAATATCTGTTTTCTTTAAAAAAAATGCTTAGCGCCTCCGCGGTTTACGTTCACACCTCAGGACGTCGTATACGTCAGCTTGGGCGATTCGGTGATTCTGACGTGCCAAGCAGAAGGCACGCCTACTCCTGAAATCCTCTGGTATCGTTATAACGATCCTATCCAGCCGTCCTCCAGCTTGGCCATCTCTAATGAAGGCACCGAATTGCGGCTGGCCAGTATCCGACAAGAAGATATTGGCGACTACGTCTGTATCGCCCGCAATGGCGAGGGTCGAGTGCACCACACCACCAAAGTGGTTGTAGCAGGCAAGTTTGATTCAATTCAGAACTCGGGTTGTGTATGAGATCAATAGCTTTGACAAGAAAAAAAAAGGAACGGAGCCGAGTGAGGAAAATGAATTGACAGTAATAGTTTTGCGGGGGGAAATGTTGACAGGTGGAGCGGTCATTGTAGTTCCGCCGCATAACACAACTCGCTTAGAAGGGGAGCGGGTGGAAATGGCTTGTGAAGCGAGAGCACATCCTGCCAATGTCTCGGTACAATGGTTGCGGGAAAGCGTCCCTGTCAAGTCTTTATCCTGGTTGGAAAGTCGCGTGAACGTACGGAAAGATGGAGCGCTGGTTATTAACCCGGTCAGTGCAGAAGATCGGGGGACGTACACATGCGAAGTCAGCAATGGCATTGGAGAGCCGCAGAAAGCTTCAGCCTTCCTAGAAGTTGAATGTAAGCATTGAGCACTTGTATAGCACTATATATACAAATGTTTTAATGCAAGTGTTTTTAATATTAATATTAATTATAATAAATATAAATATTGTAAGCTTTTTCTCATAAAATTAAAGTGTTGGAATGTGAAGTATCACAGAAAGTATACAAATGCATGTTTAGTAATTTAAAGCTGTAACGTAATATGCAAGGGAGTGTGAGTTTTGTAACGAGAGAGGCCTTGTGTTTATGCCCGTGAATGTAATCCTGTTTTTATAATTCTAGTTCCCGCTCGCGTTTCCTTCACACCCACGGTGCAATATTTGCCGTTCCGATTATCGGGTGTTGTCAGATGTCATGTGGAAGCCAACCCGCCTTTTCAATTTATTACGTGGACCAAAGATAAACGGATTTTTGACCCATTCGAGACACAAGGAGTCGTCGTTTTAACCAACGGCTCTTTACTCTTCCAGAAAGTAAATATGACATGTTTTATGGTCTCTTTTTATTGTTTCCTGGCGGAGGAAGGGTTGGGGGAAAGGGAGGGAGTGCCTTTCTGCTTCCTGTATCTTTTTATTGCCATTTTCTTTCATTTACCCAAGCTTCTGCTTGCGACTTACTATTGTTTGATCGAGGACCGCGGAGGAAGTTAATAAGAAACCGTCTGGGAAGCTGCAAGTCCGAACAACAGAGCTCCGTTTTCTAATCTGGTCTCCCAATTCCGTAGGTCAGCCAAGATCACCAGGGCAGATATACGTGCACGCCATATAACGTCCATGGAACGGCAGGCTCGTCGGGAATTATGGAAGTTTTGGTTAGAGAACCACCCGTCTTCCAAACTCGGCCTCAAGCTGTATATCAACGAAAATTGGATGACGAAATTCGCATGGAGTGCGAAGCTCAAGGCGCCCCGCCCCCAACCTTAACATGGAGAAGGGTACGTGACCTTGATTGAACTTCTTCATAACTTCTGTCTTCATTCATTGAGTTCTTCATAATATTAAGAAAGTAGATTAAGATCTCGGGAATTTAAAACTTTTAAAAACTTTGTTTCTTTTTTTATAAGCCAATTCAGGGATTAAAAATTTGTTAAAAATCTGGGTTTTTGATTATATTGTATATATTATTAAGATGTGAGTTTATTTGTGTTTTTGTATATGTAATTAAAGGATATCTATTTCTGTCAAGTCCTAAAAGTACGGTTGCAACGGTCTTCAGTTTAACATTAAACTGCTGGTGTAGTAGTGTTTCAAGCGTTCTCATTACTGATTTTTAGTTGGATGGGAGACCGTTACCCCGTGACAGAACCCGACTGGAAAATGGGCATTTACTGCTGACGAACCTAAAACGAGGGGATTTTGGGGCCTATGAGTGTGTGGCCAGTAACGAAGTCGCTACATTGATAGCGGCCACGCAGTTGATGATCGAAGGCACCACGCCCCATGCCCCTTATAACGTGACGGTGGAAAGTGGCGAGTTCCATGTGGATCTCGAATGGCAACCGGGTTACGCCGGTGGAACGGACTACGTTCAGAAATACGTGATTTGGTAAGTTGAAAAGCACACCCCATAGTTTTGCCGAAAGAGAGCAAGTACTTCTTGAGATTGACAAGTTCCAAGTCGATGCTGATGAGGTCTTAACCAAAAGGTACCGCCAAGAAGGAGCTTCCAAATGGATTCCTTTTGAAGTGGATCCTGCAAGTTCCACTCGAGCCACGGTGCTCAACTTGCAACCTGGAACTCCGTACGAGTTTCAAGTCATCGGACGCAATCACTTGGGAGAAGGCATGGCTAGTCCAGTGGTGCGAGTAGCAACTAAAGGTAAAGTTCCTCCGATTAACCTTTTACTTTAAGCCTTTTCCTTATGCCAATCACAAGAAAAACTTCACCACTCGGCGCCCAGGTATAATTTTGGGTAGCAAGTTTTGGCGTGGGCGGCCAGCAAAAAATAAATAAATTAAGCCTTCCAAGTAGTTTAGTTATCTCTTGGAAACCTCCGCTAGTTTTGGCACGTATATATACTCCATCACACCAACCTTTAACGACTAACAGTATTAACTAACACTGTGCCTTGGTACCGATTTTTTCTTTATTTTTTTCTTTTCTGGGTTGAACGTATTTTTCCTGTCTTCCTTCCCGCTGCTGCTGGTTCTGGGCTGTAATTTATAACAAAAACACAACTACTACATCAGGGCAAATTCCTCCTACTCCTAACCCCCCTGGTCCAAGCCGTCTATCTTCTATGGCTCCACCCCCTCAGTCTGAAGATGAAGAAAGTAAGGGCCATTTTTTTTCCCAGCTCTCTTTCTTCTCTCGCTCACTCTCGACCAAGTTTTTATGTCCAATTCTCTTCATGTTCCCCTGTCCGTCAAGTGCATGTTCAAGTTATGATCTATATGGCACACAGCTTCTGTTGGCATGGTAATCCAATTAGCAAAGCTTTTGGCGCAAAGGCGGAGCCTTTTTCTATGAATTTGCGTGGCTCCAATTCTATTTTTGTTTGTTTTTATGTTACTTTTTATTTCATTTTGGGTTTGTAGAACTTCGGAATTATAGCATTGTTGTGTTCCCTACCGATGAATACGGTTCCACTTATATTCCCACCGTCTTCAAACCGAAAGGTCAGCATTGTTTGTATTTTTAGTTTTATAATTTTTGGTCGCTTTCGTTCACAAAATAGTCTCATGTTTGTTTATCCTTGTTCGCTCCATAAAGCACAGTTTTGCTTGACATACTTTGACTTGGCATCTACGCCTGTTGGTAGCTTCCAGAAGGGAGCGAAAACCCCTACTTCCCCATCATTTCTTTACTAATGACAATGTCTTAATGTGACAGGGTTGGCTCCGTTTGCTCCTCGCAATCTCACTCTCGTAGAGCAGGGTGATGGATATCTCCTTACTTGGATGCAACCCAGAGAAGATGGTGTTGCTGTGGCGTATTACACGGTAGATTATTGCGCAGACAACCAGTGGAAAAGATTAAGCAAGTCCGAGCTCAAACCTTCAGATTCCTCTTTTTTGGGTAATTGTTTCGATCTTTTTTCTTTTCCTTTTTTTCTGTTGGCGTTTCAAGTTTGGCAAGCGTGCCAGCCATTCAAGTCACTTGTACCACTCCCTGATTAACACTTTGCAGTGTAAGATGTTTGGGAACTAATAAGATTTTTTTTTGGTTTCCTTGTCATCGTCTTCTATTCACAGTGAAAAACCTGCTTCATGGACGCACCTATTATTTCCGCGTGAATGCTCACACGCTAACGAACCAGGCTTCAAGCGAGAAATTCAAGTTTGTCGTGCCCCAGCGAGTCAAAGATAAAGCTATCACAGCAGGAATAGTGGGTGGTATCCTCTTCTTCATTGTCGCCATTATCTTGTCTGTCTGTGCTGTCAAAATCTGTAACAAGCGTCGGCGACGGAAACAGGAGAAAGGTAAAGCGAAACCCCTAGACAGAAAACTCTTTGGACGTTAACAGTTAATTAACGTTCGTCTTCATTACAGCGTACAACATGGTGGCTTGTCGAGTAACAGACGCCCGTAACGGGAGCCAAAGTGGGCCGAAGCAAGTGCCTTTGAAAAAGTAAGTAACCTACTAGTATTACCTTAGTAACGGCAAAGTGATGTCTGTCCCAGTAATTGCCATCTCAAGACGGTAAAAAAAGGCAGCAATCTGCATTTGGGTACGATACTCTTCCAGTGCCACTCCTTGATCTGTCAAGGAGCCTTGAGTATACCGACCATGTCAAAATGTCGATAACGACCAACACTTGGCTAACACTGGAACTTTCTTAGGCGGGTAGTAGACGTAGAAGGATCATGTCTTGTTTAACATCCCTTATCTGTAAGAATAACAGCTTCATTATGGCATGTGTGGACATGGGTCTTAAACAAAAACAGTCGCTTCAATAGGACATGAACCTTGAACTTCCATTCAGATTAACCTTGTCATCTATGGGAATCTCAGTCTTCTAATCTCACATTATACCTTCTTTCCCCATTGCTTCCTTCTTGTGCGGAATATGGGAATGACAACAGAAGAAAAGGTGAGAGGGCGTTGCCATCACTGTTTATGTTTTTTTCGTTTGCTACGTTTTCGTCTTCCCTTATAGGAGCATCACGCTTTTTTCATTTATTATCCATACAAAATGTACTGGAAAAGGAGAAGAATTAATAGACAATTTTGCAATTTCGTAGAGGACGGCCACGCCGATTGCCCTCTTTAACAGCGACCTATGTGAAAGCATTTCGGCGCCCTTTTCAGCAATGGAAACGGCGACGAATCCCTCGCAGGATACAGGGAAGTGGTAGTAGTGGCGATGTCATAGACGGAGGATGGAGATCCAGCCAGAGTGCAGACGATAAGCAACAGGACCCGGATTGGCAAGAGTACGGTGGCGCATTATTGCGCCGCAGACGCGTTCGGCCAGCCAGGTATTCGGTTGAAGCCCAATTCTCTCAACCTGCTGGCTGGATCTCGCGAACGCCGGACGGTAAATTTGTATTGGATGCTTCAACGTCGTCACCCGCTTCGCCTTGGAGTACGAGTAGTCCTTCCCGCCCCCTCTTAGAAACTCATTTCCCAGTCAGTGCATTTTCGTTCCCTTACACGACCGCGGACACGCGATCCTACGAACCTTTACCCGCGGCAATAGTGGAGAGCGGCGTGTACCGTATAGGAGGAAGTCGGGCGAGTGAGTACCATCGACCGCAACCTATTCTCCGCCGGGAAGTGAGTCCACTTCCGCCGCCGCCACCTGGCGACACCCGCATTCCACAGGCAGTTTGGTCACCGGAATTCGGGCGTCACCGGATTCCGGAGGTAGCTACTATTTACACGCCAGCTAGTCGAAAGGAAATGCGCGCCAGCTCACCCGGACCTGGATTGGGTTTCCTGTCACCTACGACCTTCAGTGACGTCAGTTCCGTCCGGCAACCCAGCTCGGTGGAGCGGTCATTCCCCACCACACTCATTTCCTCCCGACTCTCCTCTTCGCAGTTTGACGGTGCGACGCCCCAAGGATCAGTCAGTTTTGGCCACGTTTTCCCGTACGCTATGCCATTGTCGCCGAGTACCTTCAATACTCGCTACATTAGAGAATTACCTGCGCTCCGCCCGATCCAAGAACACTTGCAGATGCAGCAACGGTTCGCGCCCCGGTTCCAAACACAGGCGGAAGTCCACACGCCCCGATCTGCGTTACCCCTTCGACCGGTGGTTTCAGCCAGTCCAGATTTAGGATTACTAGTAACCGAATCTGGGCGACACGTCCATCATATTCCTGCACCGCCCTACATTCCTCCACCGAATCCACTCCGGTCGCCCATGTACAGGCCTCTTGTTGTTTCCACCGGCACCCGACCGCTAGCTACCAGTTCACCGCCTCGATCTCGAACCTCCTGGAGTCGAAGAAGGTCACCTTCAACCTTGCAAGAGCCGCGGCTGTCGTCCAAGGCGGCTGAACCGTGGATGTTACACCGGCCATTGGACATTACAGGTAGAACACGTACAAGCCTGGCTAGCGCGTCCAGTGGACGCGGGAGCAGTTCCCGGGAATCGCGACTGACGGTGACGATGCAACCACCCCACAAATCCGAATTGTCTATCACCAAACATTCGCCGCAAAGTTTGTCCAGCTCAAGCGGGTTTGAGAGCAAGAATACCTCGCAGCAGAACCAGAGCTCCCAATCGGGATCAGGCTCGGGTCAGTCCCAGCTGATACCCGCCGACAGTAGTTCATCGTGGAGTACGTCTCCCGCCAGGGTCAAAACAGACGGCATTTACGTCAATTGGCCGCCTAGATCCCCAGCTCAACGCGAATCCTCTCCAACTTCGCACAGACCTCCTCCGTGGCCGAGTTCGTCGCTGGACACCAACAGCCCCTCTGTGACTGTGGAAGAGACCGTAACCGTGGAGCCTAGCTCGGACGAACTAGCAGATCCTTCGCCATGGTCTTCGCCCCGCCTACTTACCATACAAACTTCGGCCAGTCCCCCACCGTTGATGAATGTGCTGGATGCTTCTGTGGATAATCACTATGAGTTTGATTCTGCTCAAAGTCCAGGTGGCGGATCGTCTGACGTGCCAGAAATGACTTTATTACCTTCTCCTTCACGGATGTTACATGCCCCTGATCCGCCAGGACCAGGACCTCCTCCCAAAGTACGCAAATTGGCCAAATATGAGAATGTGGAAGCACGCGTGCAAGCGATGAAAGAAGAGTTTCAGGAATATCGCAAGAAACGAGCCAAAAGTGGTGAACTTGAAAGCGTGTGTTAAATGTTTGGAAAAGAATGAACAGTCATTCAAACAGTGTTGTGAGAGTTGTACTGTGAACACATAGGGGAAACAAACAAAACAACAACAACAAAACAAATGGAACAGAAACGCTAAGTGCAGTGCCACGTGTCCTGGAGAGCAAAAGACTTTTCGCACCTTTTTGAGATAGCAATATTTGACGGATCTCTTTCGGCAAGAGTCCAGTATTACTGCGCTAATTACCCACTATTTCCGCCCTCCCACCTCTCTCCCTCTCGTCCCCACCAACCCCCTTTGCAAATATCTTGAATATTCGCTATCCACGAAAGGGACATAAGTTATGCCTTTTTTTTCTTAACCAAGCATTCTCTTTTACCAGGTCTCAAAAAGTCTTTAGAACGAATTTCCCCCTCTCACCCTTTTCCCCATCCCCCAATGGTGTTCACACTTTTTAACGTTTTACCTGATCCAACCTCGAGTCAATTGTTTGACACGAACGAGTGTAAATGTACTAAACTGATGATGGTTTTCCCGCTCAAAGATGTGCGTGGCAGGAAAAATTCACATCATTGCAACCCATTTAGTAAAACAACACACATGATTTCAGAAGACGCGTAGTGGAGAAGAATTTATACTTAACAGTTGTTTTCTGTGACTTTTCCCTAAAGAAGACCCTAATTCCTGGTACTATTTCATCTCCTCCCAGTTGTGTCGTTTGACATGAAGGAACCTCACCGCAACTTTTCCAACATTCCACTTTCATTCCTGCCATAAAAGGAGACAGCATTCTTGCAAAAAAAAAACGGAAAGAAGACAGCGTCAGCCAAGTGTTAATCGATATGATGGATTTTGTATATAATCTTGGCACGTGTTTTAGGGAAAAGCAGTCGAGCAGTGCGTTAGGGCCCATATGCTTCAATGTGTGTCTGTCGTGTTGGTTGCTACGGGTTTGATTTTCGATTTCCGGACAAAATGTTCATGGGTTTCTTATTTCTCGGTGATCATGCATTTCAAATCTAAATATTATTATTACTATTATTATTTTTCTGTTTTGATTCCTTCCATGGGACATTTTTCCACATTTTTTTTGCCGTTAAAGATTTTCTTTCCTGTTATCTATTGGTGCTAAAAAAAAGAAGCGAATGTAAAAGAGTACGCAACCTTTCTTTAATTTCAAGATGCTGTCACTGCCAAACTTGCGTTTTGATTTATGTTGCTTCCAGGACTTTTGTGAAGACAAATACTCAAAAAAGATGTGTACGAGGATTGATATACATGAGATTAAAAAGTAGGCTATGGCTTTGGAATTTAAAAAGTCTATTTACACATATAACAAGGCTAACATACTACGCTATGCACTCGTTCCACTTTCTGGATTGGGTTTTTCTACCTCTCCTCGCTCAAAGTATTTAATACCCTGGAAAAAAGGAGAGTTCTTGATAGAAAAATTCATGGGATTATATAATATAAGTAAAATATCTACCTCTAGAACAGGAAAAGCTTTCTTCGTATGCTTGGGTACGAAAGCTTCATTGTTTTGCAATGCAAGCCAACCTACATGCAAGCCAATAATTATGGGCACCATTACTATGACCACTGCATTCTTTTTGAAGTATTTTGACCAACGAGACCTCCAACCTTCCATTGTCCTAGTCCTATAATCTTGGCACCAGCACAGTAAACGAAAGAGCTCCTATAGGGCCAGCAGAAAGTATAGTAATTCTTGTTATTCCTGAAAAATAATAATCACTATATAATTACTAAAGCTTAAATTTAAGTTAAGAACTTACTTTTTCACTTTCGTTTTAACTTTTATTGACAACGCGTAACCATGAGTGCGGAAAGCCAGGGGAGGGAAATAGGGCGGGAACAGGGGTAAACGTGGGTTGGGCTTCTACTTTCGACCTTCCGCAGGTTTCGTAGGACCTGGTGTCACCTTACGGCAAGAAATACAGGTTTGATTCATAACAGAACACAGATTTGTCTCAACTATTAGATGGCGCAGATCGACTGTATACGTCATGAAGAAGATTGTCTCAACAAATTACGCCAAACGTCAGCTAAAGTTCGGAATTAAATTGTTACTTTTAATACGTGTATCTGCATGTATACTTGAGCAGTACAAGATACACCCCGAGACATATACGGTATTCGTAAAACTCAGTGCAGTTTATTTGTGATTGTTAACATTCAAGCTTGGTAGGCTATTCATGATAGGGCGTGCGTGCAACTACAGAGTGGCGTGGCGTACTTTACAAGACAAGACTACAGACATTTGGGAAGGTTATCTGGAACCATTTTACCGGGTTAAGTGGTTCCAAGATCACGCTGTCGCTGATCATCCAATGTGAGAAGGTAAGATTTTCTGTATTGCTATGTATTGGTCTCACTTGTCATTCTGAGCGCCAACCCAATTTGTGTTATGAAAATGTGTCATATATCTTGCAGACTATAGGACATAGTAAGAAAGCAGTAATATCACCCGGGATAGGTAGTTTGCTCCCAAATTGCTTCATAATCTCGCAACCGAACCAGTATCAAGCAGAGAGACTGAAGATGTTTCGCAACCCAAGGGTAGAAAAGTGCATTGTTAGGGATTTTATGACTTACATCTGGGTTTGATTCCCTAGTTTACGATCCATAATGTAACATATGACCTTTTTATGCGTGGATCTGATACTAGTGTACTGTTGGATCCGCTATTGTTGTATTTATGGGAGCATTGAAGCTGAAAGCTCGGGCTTGATCAATGACATGTGGGAAAATGGGAAACCATGGGACGTTGGAAGCTTCAAGTCTGCTTTTTCGCCTCCCAAGACTCGAATTGTATACATCGTGTATACTAACAGACAGAATAAGCCTGAAAGGAAGAAAAACGCCTTGTGTTTTACTGCCGGTATCCGGAGCCTTCTACTTATCGCTTTGTAGGCTCATGTATGTCGCCGGCCGTCTCACACAAGTCTTTAGAATTAAAACTGATGACAAAAGGGACCACTCTTCCCCGCTGTTGATAACCTTTGGGCACTTTATCGATTCACACTCCACAGGGTACCAACTTGGACAATTATTCCCTGTCGAGTTCCACATCTGAAAGCCTGTATCAACTAGTTTAGCTTGGGGAAAGATATTTTCCGCAAAGTAGCTGGGTACTCAGTTATATGCATTAAACTTGTTGCTGAAGGAATGAGTGATGTTTAGCATGCGAAAGGAGAATCTTAGCTATTTATAAACAAAAAGGAGAAAAAAGACCAGGACATTGAGAAAATGTCTTTGCTTTTGCGGTAGCTGGAATGAAAGGTGGATGGTTTGTTTTAAAGCCAGGGGTATCAAATGGGATTACGTCATTCACATTCCGACGGAGCATAACACGTGTAAGAGCTCAGGGTTATCTTATTTTCTTGCCTAGCATACATGTAAGGCAACCTTGCATCCTTGTTTGTATAGGAGAAGCGTCTTCTTTGTCAAAATGTTGCTATTGACGCTTTTACCGCTCCCGCGCCGACCGCTGTCTTTATATTTTCCTTCTATGAGTATTACCCTTTCTTCTGTAGATAGGTCTGTGCTTTACTCGCGAGAGACTAATAGTGCATTTTATGATTTGGCAACTCGCCTTGCCCTTGCTCCGGCTTTGGCTTTGAGAAGATCAATGATGGATTGAGAGAATTGGCGGAGCGAGAATGACCGACTTGGAAGTGACACGACGTCATAAATTCCAAGTAGAACACAGAAAAACAGACCTGCGATATGACCTTCCTTTCCCGTTACTATTCGTGAACAAGAAGCTAGCGTGAGGACAAGATTTAAATCAATAAAAACAATTCCAAGATTACAAAAATAATAATCACTTTCTGTTTCTTTTAATTTATTGTTAAAAGCTTACGAAAATTATATTGAGAAAGGGTATGACATTAGTCCCATTTTCTGACAAAAAAAATATGAACTACTTGCAGTACACTGACTTATCGAGACTTGCAGCAAAAGTTTGTATTGGCGTGCATCATTCCGGGTCTAATCACAGCGCCATTCCTGGCTCCTTTTTAAAACTATTCAGACCGAGTATAACTAGCTTAGTAAAGCGAATTTAATAAAGACAAATGCTTTTTGTATCCTAATCAGCACGTGTGAATTCTTAACATGCTTGATTCACGAACAATCGTGTTTCTCATTCCGTCTGTTGACCAATCGTGGGAATGGGAATTTGGGAATTTTCGAATACTTGCATTGGTCTTTTTTGCGATTCAGAAGTGTGGTTACAACCACGGTCTGCTCTCATCGTTCCTTTATCTTCCGCGTGGAAGTTATTTTTCCACTTAGAGTGGGCTGCAGTTGAATTGGGGACAGCAGTTTTACTGTAAAACTCGTTTCCAGGAACTCGAAATGGGTTGCAGTTCGTTGTTCATAGGTTCAAATAGCAATCCTTAAAACTACAATAACAATTCGAAAACTTTGCTAGTTTTTTCCCTCGTTCTTTCACTACGTATTTCTTTTTGAACGCTTTTTTAATTTTCTAGTCTGAAAAACCCTCTGCATGTCTGCTTTGCAGTTGTATTTGCATATCTACGATCGCAAACAACTCCGTGTAACATTTCTCTATCTACCTAAATTGCCATAAAACTGACAATCTTTTTTATTAAATCTTTATGGTTTTTTTCTCTTTGTGTGTGTGTGCGCGAAATACTCCCTTTAGCAAAGCAAATGTTCCATGCACGGAGACTTATTTTTTTCTTCTTCACTGGGGTTGTCTTCATTTCGAACAAGAACTGTGGTACATAGTAGTCATTTGCATTACGTTTTAAGAGTCTGCTGCAGGGCACAGCTATTTGCACAGCTAAACAGAACATGAGCACGTAAGACATTACGTGGCTCGTTTCCAACCCGACGTTAGTAAGACAAAAAACGAAACTGCGCGAGAGAATGAAAGCAATTTATTCCGCAACGTTTGATTGCATCCGTGGCATTTTGGGCATCGAATAGCGTTTACAACTGGGAACCCTGGTGCATCACTTTTTGCCCTGAATGCCACACATTCACTGTTGCAACACACAATTTTGTGGGATTCAGTGCAAAAACTGCTGCACCAGGGTTCCCAGTTGAAAACGGTAAAACCTAAATGCAAAGCGTTTCCTATCCTTGTATACTTTCCTTTTATTACTTATAATGCCCTGTCCAGTTAGTGATCCGTGAACGCAGAAAAAAAGGGAACTGCTTACTGCTTTTTCTTGCTCATTGCTCGCTGGGCTTTCAAAATCAAATACCATACAAACGCCGCCCTTTTTTATTAACTTAGGGGTAGGATGAGACAAAATTTGTTACGATCGCCTATGTCTTCCCCTTGAGATGTGTAGATCTTAAACTGTTTCTAGTAGCTGAGCTTGCCGAGCAGGCATTTATTGGTCGTCATCGGATGAGTCATGAAGCGTAACCGGCCTATTTAAAACCTATTGACATAACAAACTGCGCTTCGTATTCCCCTGGGACTGAACGTTCTGAACTTTGGAGAAGAGTCTGTTTTTACTTAAAAAAAACATTTCCTTTTCTTCCTCTCGCTCTCTAAGGACCTACGTAATATAGGCTTACATAAGGTACGTCCTTTATATGGCAGTAGGCAAGGGAATTGCACGGAAGACTGGTACATTCTTGCACGTTCTTTATTGGCGCTTGGGGGGACATTTAGGGGACAAAATAGGAGACTCTAATTCTATATAGATGCGGGAAAAGAAAGTTCAGAAATTAGGAACAAAAGAGTCACGCGTAGATGAAGGAACGAAGAAACGGTTTTTCGATTTTGTATTTTCTTTCTTTCTTTTGTGTGCTCTGATACTATGGGGACTGTAGTGGCCATTGCATTAAGATCCAAGGGATATTCAGGTGACAGGAGTCGGTCGTGGGAAAATCTGCACCTGTTTTGTATTGGTCTTTTTAGACAAGGCCATAACACGAGTAAGAAAAGCTGTCGCTTGTGTGTAAGGGAAAAAAGAGGTCAGAAATATGAAGGCTTATATGGCAGTGTAGCAGAAGGTTTCATTTCTAGGTTCTAACATATGGCAATATCCAATAAGGCTATAACTGTGGGTGATGCTGGCATTACTTGCGGTATTTTTGTTGTCTCTTGCCAAGGTTACTGATAAGCTCCTGCAAAGAGAAGCAATAAGATTATAGGACACAAAGGCAAAAGCTTGCTGGAAAAAGGGTCAATATTGGTTCAGAGTTTGAGGAGAGTTTAGTCAATACAGTGATGGTACTGGCACCGCAACAGTACAGCATGACACACCAGCTCTTGGGTTGAGTGCTCGGGTTTGAACGGTTGAAAAGTGTTTTCTATGTGTCGGCGCACACTTTTAGTAGGAACACGTTTAGTAGGAAGTAGGAACTGTTATATATCCAATCTCCCTAATCGATTTATTAAGAAAACAATGTCAAACTATGTGGACCCCTCGTGTGTTATGCATTATTTAGCTGAGAATTTTGGTAGGAAATTTGAAACTTGATGCGGAAAAGTCTGTTTGATATGATACAAGAACTGTCCCTGCTGTATTGTTAGAACTGGAACGTTTCCATTCGAAATCTGTAGGAAAATAAAAAGGATTCCCAGTCTTTGTAAGCGTTGCTCGTTTTGAGCCTTCGAGGTTGAAATCTTCCTGTCGTGCTGGCTCGCAATTGAAGTATTTAGTTCTGCATTGTTACCTCAGGAATAAACCAAATCATGAGTATGTCTGCAATGGTCCAAAGTTGAAGGTAAACGTGGGAGAGATCTGTGCAAGGCCTTGGAGCTTGTTCAGAAGGAAAAAGAGTCCCACGGGATTAAGATATCGAAGTGAGCTTTTGGGTCTTGTCTGTCAATATTTTTCTCCTTTTTTGTGGCTCTAAAGAAAAACAAACTTGAGGAAGCTGCGACTTTCCCTTCGATCAGAACCAGGCGACGTATATAGAAAGAATCCAAAAGGCACACAGCTTTTTCGGGAGTTCTAAGATACTTCAGCGATGAAATACAAGTTTTTGGCTCCGTGTAATGTATACACATGAAGCAATTCCCGCACGGGACTAAGGGGAAGTTCAGACTGCCTAAAGGTTATGTATACGCCAACACTATTTGCGGAATAAGGGAAATACATGAGAGTTTCTGCAGCCTAGGTACTGTACAGACCACGTTTTCGTAAGAAGTATGACATGATGTAAGTCCTGGATTTGGGTATTTGAGAAACCAGGATTTTCCACAAACTTATGACAATATTTGGTTTCTTTCTTTCATCCCTTGAGGCGTGGTTCCGCCATCTGAATGTTTGTCTTTCTTTGACAGTCTTGTTATGGGAGGTCGTAACTGTATATAGTTTTTAACTTACGTCTGCCCACGTTGTAACTTACCATTGCAAACATAGAGGGAGCTGGAGAGGTATTCAACAATCCAATACGAAGATTCCATCACGCTATTTCTTCCCAACGGAATGCACTTTCGAAAGTTTTGAAGACCTAATGCATTTCTTGGTATAATATCGGACTCCTTATGAACTCCAAAGGAAAAGCTATGAGCGTTAACACTGAAGCCTAGCTATGCTGACGTGGTTTCTTATAGTTGACTCTGTCCCGCAGCAATTAAGTAAAAGCGCCAACCTTTCAGGCCTTTACTGAGTTAATAATTTGTCTTGGTCTGACTTCACTTCGTAAACTTTGCTTTTGTAATTCTACCATTCCTACCATTCCACTCCTGACAGCGATTCAATTACCCCATACTGTAACTTGGTGTTTGTCCAGAGCTTAGGGCGAAGAGCAAGTAACTGATCAAGTACCGTACCGTACCGTACTGATGCAAGTACCGTACAATATTTCTTATACATTACTATACCAAGGTAAAGGGCATGTGTCCGGTACACGCGTTGTTTTCCTTATTTATTAACCTTTTCTTATTTATTAGGGGACGGAGTTTATATCGCCGTTTGCTCTGCAAGTTGACGAACGACAACTTGGAATTTATGCTGAGGAAATACGCGCATCATATAGTTGGTGAGTTTGCTGGCTTTGATTCTTTGACATAGTTTAATGTTTCAGAAACTTTTGCAATATTAGTTCTCCCTGAATGCGTTGGAACCTAAGCTATGTAATCTAAGTAATGGTTTTATTGAATTGACTCAACTGCAAACTAGAGATGTGTTGACAAGGGGATTTTCAATACCAAGTTGTTGTGCTGGCTCCGCAAAGCTTCCCATTCATTACGATTAAACCCACGTACTGGGTTTCGTCAACAACATTTATTGGATTCCGTCGCAATTCTAAACCTGAAAAAAAAAGAATTTCTAAACCTGGAAAACCACTTGCAATATTCAGTACACAGGATTATAACGTTGAGCTACACCGTTCCCATCGTAACTGTTTTTTTTGTTTTTTTCCTGGTAAACTGGCGTAGGCTCGCGCCTATTGCCTCGAGCTTTATTAAATATACCTTCGTACATTGTCCATAATTTAAAAAATTGTTAAAGGGTAATACTTCTTGTAACTGATCGTAACTGGTTGACGACGTGGGTTGTCGTTGGGAAGTGCTGTATTTTATTAATAACAGGGCAAGGAAAGTACTAAAATACTCGATTAAAAAACACTCGAGTTCCACGTCGTAAGAATAATAAAACATTCCCAAGTTTTTATTAAGTTTTGTGTATATTTCGTATATCATAAGGAGCATGCATCAAGCACCGTGACAAGTATCATGTTTTCATAATTCCTGCTGTTTAATCGTCTAGGAGATGCGACTTTTTACTGGGATCTATAAATTTTGTATCCCATAATTATCCAAGTAATTCTCCAGAAATGAATAGTCTCTGATATATTGTACGCAAGGCTACTAAATAGATCCCCCCTCCCTTATCAGAAAATTTGTTTTTGAAAATTTGAAGTGTATCACCATCCAAATTGCTAAGATTTGAAGTTGCAGCCGAAGTTTTGAAAAGACGAAAATTTGACAAAGGGTTAATTTAACCTGTACAGAGCCAGCGCGTATCACAATGAGTCAAGTATGGTAATTAACGAGTTAAAGGAGCATTATCTTTTAACCCCCTTTTACTTGTTGTCACTTTTTTGTCCCGCCTTTTGCGGACAATATGGTGAACATAGATAGTACTTTGTTTTTTTCGTCGCAGTGAGGATTTTTTAACCTCTCGGCTTAAAATGTTTGCTCAGAGCAACGAAAAATCCGATCACGAGAACAATGTTTCTTTTTACCATGACAGAAATTTCCTGATCTCTGCCTCCATTTCATCCAATTTTTTTGTATTTATTCTTTTTTTGTTAGGCGGGCTTTTAAGCTTTCTGTGACATGCTGCGACTGATGCCGGGTCGGTTATTTCCTAACACTGCCGCCTCGCTGGTGTGGCTCGCCATCTTGCACGTGAGTAGGTTTTTGTAAGCTTGGCGGTATTCGGAGCTCATCGCTACATAAATGATCGGGTTGATGGAAGTAGTTAGGTAAATGAGCACGTAGCTCAGAATGTTCAAAATCCGCAGGTCCGTTTCTTTGCTCATGAGTTTGACGATAGTGATGGGCATGTAACAGACCACGAAAGAGATGAATATGACGAGAATCATCTGCAAGAGTTTACGATCTTTGGGTGTCATTCGTCCTGCATGAAGAGCGCGCTTGGCGCGAGTGGAGCGCCGCGTTAATACGTTGGTAACGTGAGCCAGCGCCAGGTTCATGGGTTGCGTAGCATTGCTGATGCCACATTCCGGGCCGCGACGGGAATAATTATGCGAGTCCACCGAATGAGTCGACACGGGCGAAGATAACTCAGTAGGAGTGGGACTGACGGATCGCGACGGTGGTGTTTGACGTCCTAACGATGCAGTTAGAAGTTGGGTTTTCCCGGCATTGCTGCTGCCACTACCATTGCTCCCGTTTCCCCCGCCGAAATCGAACGAAAGACTCCGATGGGATCGGGTGCCTCCCGACGCCGAAGAAATCGAAGCTGTCTCGATACGAATATCCGGAATGGATAAGCGACTGGCGTCCCATGCACCCGACTGGGAACTGGATTGCTGTAGCAATTCGCCTGCGGCCGGATCCCTGTCGTCGTCTAGCACACTGCCATGATCCACTTCAATGCGAACGGAGGATTTTTTCGTCCCTTTCCATCTACAGACAACAAAATCAAAGCACCGCGCACCAGTAAAATCAGAAAGATAGGGAGAAAAAGAGTGGGAAAAAGAGAAGGAAGAAGGGGGTAGGGAGAAATCCGAAGCAAAAAATTATTCATGGGGCAGTAAAGCTGAGCTTGTTCTCCCGTGTCGGTCTGCCCATTTCTTTGGCGCATTCGTGGAGCACTTGAAGAAATTGAGGGAAAATCTTTAGCATGCAGTAAAGATCATCACCCTTCTTCCTCCGCTCCACAAGCAACTTTGCGAGCAAAATTTCAAGGAAATAAAAAATGGAGGGAAAAGGGACCATTTATCAAGCGCTCCCACCAACTGAAAGCAAACATGGGAGCTTGAAATAACTAGCACGTCGAACAAGATGGATTGCCCGAGCTTTCTTTTTGGCAAGGAGTTACTGATTCAGAATGCTGTGTCGCTCTCTTCGGTGGAAAGCTTTTTGGAAGTTTTAATGATGGTGTGAGCAGGGAGAGAGACAGAGAGGAAGAGGGAAAAGTTTATGTGGACGGGAATTACCTTAAAATAGTGGCGGATTTGGCAGGAGCTTGAAGAAGGGTAATGGAGGGCTTTTTGTTATGTAAAATTTGCTCGGTGGAGGGTCGTCGTTGATGGCAGGGCGTTACGGGAGGCTGACTTTCATCCGACGTATCCGTGGATCCACTCGCCTGCTGTGACTCACAGCAAGTCAGGTTGAAAGAAGAAGCTTCCTTGGTGCCCGGCGTGGGTGGACATAAACGCGTTGTCCCGGACTTGGCGCGTTGATGACTCCCGCCATTACCACTTCCTCCTGCGCCACCGCTACCGTCTGGCAGCGCCCCGGTATGGCCCGCCGCACCACCGGGTCCCTTGCCCCGGGAGGCAGCCGCGGCTTTCCGAACGATGAAGAAGATCCGCGCGTAGCACACTACGATGGCCACACAAGGCAGCATAAAGGCCACAACAAAGAGAAATTCTTTGGGCGATTTGTGGCTCGTCTCATCTGGAAGAATGGAGCAGCTCCCGATACCGTAATCCAAGCCGAATTTGCCCCATTGACCCAGTAGTGTTGGAATGAGTGAACCAAAGCAGCCGACCCATGTCAGAGCAATCATGATCCATAAATGACGGCGTTTATAAAGCCTATCGAAAGTAACGAAAAGAAGAAGGGGGAATGAATAGGCACGTTTTAGCTTTTATGTGGCGTGTTTATCCGTAAGAGCCTTCAACAACAGACAACGGAAGGAATAGCGCGTTTAACGCAGAAAGAGATGCATCAAACTCCAAACGTAAAAAGACTTAAGAGGGAAAGGAGCTAAAGAGAGCGCGCGCTTACTTGGGATACCAGCGTGGATGGCCGATCATGACATATCGATTCAAAGTAATGGCCAGGATGGTGAAGATGGAAACGGCCAGCAATCCGTAGCGTAAAAGAGGAAAGAGCTGACATAATACATCGCCGTGAACCCAGTCGCGGTGGTAGAAAAGCGAAGTGGCCAATGGGAGATTGAAACAGCAGAACATCAAATCCGAAACACTCAAGTTGATGATGAAAATGGCGGTGGCGCTGCGGATCTGTAAACAGACAGAAAGTACCCCTTGACAATGTATTTGAAAAAAGAAAACACAAACGAACGGCTGTACACCTGCGACCGCTCTTTTTCACTGCAATAGAAAAACAAAAATAAAACGAAAGAAAGGGAAAAAAACACAATATGATCTTGCTGGGGAAACTATAGGGAAACTTGAAGTAAGAACATCTTTCACTGCGTTTACTATCGATGCGGTGGGGGCTGCAGTGCGGAAAGTAGGAACAAATCATAGTCGGAAACACGAGAGCTCCCAGTAGATATTTTTGGCGTCGCGGAAGTACCGAGCTGAGCGGCAAAGTTTTTCCCTTCACTTGGACCTTGAAAGGTTTCTTCCATTATAAACGCTTGATGCACATGAGCGCACAGTATAGTGTGTGTGGCTGTGGTTCGTTTATTCCGGGGCTTTATACAATAATTTTTCGGACAATCCTGTGAAAGAGGACGTCGACAACGACGTGCTCAGGTGAATTATGTGTTCATAAAAGCACTCATCAAGGCGCACGACAACGTATACGCAAGCAGAGAAAAGAACAGTAAAACTTTGGACATGGCAAAGTTTCTCTCCCCTTGTCCCCCCTTACATTCAGTTAGAGTCACCGCGTACTTCAAGACTGTTATTATACTTTCGGACGTAGTAATCCCGGAACTGTTTACGGGATCCACCGGAGCTAGTTTCGCGAGCCAATAGACTTTTGGAGGAAGGCCGCGTGAGATATTCCGAATAAATGACAGCGAAAGGAGAGAGACATTGCAACCGCCAAACCTTGGCGGAGATTCTGTGGCCATTTTACTGTTACATTGGAAACATTACAAGGAAAAAGCGCTCCGAAAATTCCCAAGAACAAAGTTGGAAAAAGACGAGTCGGTAAACCAGCATTGTTTTGCTCGTGCCAGCTTTGTTGGCACAGTTGAGCTTAAACCAACAGTAGTTTGCTCCCTCGCGCCTGTTAAAAACTCGAACAAGACTCTTTTCTTTGCCAAGTGTCGGGCCAAGTTTGGCCTCATTCATCATTCTAAGAGTCCTAAAGATCAAGCACCGCGGCCTTCTTTCTTATTGCAAGTCCTGGGGCGAGCGCGTGGCTAACTTAATTAATTATTCGCCGCTGGAAAAGCACCCTTTCGATTAGTTCTCCTCGGCTCTTGGATGAAGAGACGCAGGAAAAAGGAGCACAATATCAAGTCGGGTCCAAGTATTCCGCTATAAAACTCAAGGCGTTTAGACACGTTTGGGCGTTAAACCATAAACTTATGCATCCAGTCCGAATTTGCAGGGATTGGATGTGACAGCACTGATTGCAAACTTTGTTGGGGCATGACCCAACAAGCATAGCAAATCCCTTACCCGCCCGCCCGGCCACCCGTTAAGCTGGGCGACGAAAAACGTTCGAAAATTCACGGTACCGACTAATGCCACACAATCTTCAGAAGGAAAACGAACGAAATTGTTTCCGGTACTCCAAGAAGAGGAAGAGAACAAAAAGAAAAGAAAAAAGAAACGAAATAGGAGGAATTCGTTAAATACTCGCATGCAGCCATGGGCTGGTCTAGAAGCTCTGAGGTTGTTATTTGTTGGGCGTCAAAATATGTGATGGGTGACTTCTCGTCTCTTGCCTACAGGGGTAAAAGATCGTGCTACGGTGCCGAAAACTTTAATGGAACGACACCGCCCAGGACCTATTAAAGTTTTAAGACGCAAAATGGTGAGGCAAAGTGCATGGCAAAGTTTGGTCACCAGCCTTTGAGTAACGCAGCAATCAGCTGCAAATGAAACTGTTAAGCGCAACCGGTTGGTAAACAAATTAGTTATTGATTGAACCGCTACGTGTTTGTCAAATGAAAACAAAAAAGTTATGAATCGGCGAAGGAACAAGTTTCTGTAAACTTGTAAACTTACGAGCTAGGGAATTTGTGTACCACCTTGGACTGTGGGTGAGGAATGGCTGCTAAATTATGTACTACATTTACACATTTATAGCAAATTTATAAGGTGTCCCCGGTAAATTAAGTCGCGTTTGGCAGCCTCGCGACATGGGAGAACAGTGGACGAGTAATTTCTGCGTACCGGGGATACACAGCGCGTTTTCTGGGAAAAGAAACTTGAAGTCGGTGAATGTCCTCTTCTTTCAAGCTACGTGTCCTGGCTGGCGACCAATTTTCTCGACACCAACGAACGTCTTCAACTGGTCTTCTTATTTATGGGTTCAAGAAGCTCATCCAAACTAGAAATCACCTAGGTCTACGCTAGCGGACAAGATGAAGCATCAAGGGACTTCCACACACATCCAAACACAC
The DNA here is from genome assembly GCA_003724045.1 of Lepidurus arcticus. NCBI lineage: Eukaryota > Metazoa > Arthropoda > Branchiopoda > Notostraca > Triopsidae > Lepidurus > Lepidurus arcticus. The sequence continues at coordinate 18,585 of RJJA01000056.1, read as the reverse complement.
ACACGCACAACATGAGGATCTCCCAAATAATGTTTGTGCTTCATCTGTGTCATAGCTTGTATTCTGTTGCCCTTTGAACTTTTGGCTTTGGCTTATTTCATTTTATGGATCAAGACGGGGTTGTTATCTTTCTTGGAGGAAGGTCAAACGTTTCCCGGCTCGAGTAGTTGGAGCTCGAGTGCTTTAGCTTGGCAGTCGCAATATAACCCGGAAACCTGGCTAAGTGTTTTCGGGAGTTTTAAGATAGAGAGAGACAGTGAAGAAGAAATAAAAACATAGGAAATGAATTCAATGTTTTTCAAGGTCGGTTTCACTTCTCGGAATTTCTTTACAAGACCGAAATATTACGACTGTAGAGTTGGAAGATATATGACCAACAACAGTCAGCCTGGGCTTGTCCTATATTAGGAAAGAGGGGAGTCTATAACGATTGCATGTATTTAGCTCGCAAGTCATTTTCGGTGGGACCATAAAATAAAGGTAAAAACCGAAGGAAATTTCTTTTACGGCATTGATGTATTTCCATTGCTGCAGTTGCGGTTTACGGGGTTTCTAGTTTGTACCGTGAAAGTGCAAATGGTGCATTGGTTGGGGGAATGCTGTATTACTGCAATGGCTGGGAGGTTTCCGTAAGGAAAGACTAAAGCAGTCCACAGAAAGGTTTCTGTGTATATCCTCCGAAACGTTTCTGTAATGAAGGATATAATGGTGGTGGTAGGGAGAACGGAAGACGCCTTTGCCTGTTGTGTACTTCCGGCAGAGCACCTGCAACGTTTAGTCTTAGGGGTTTATTTCTGCAAGCACATATCATCGCGCCGTGGAAGTCGTGCGGCGAAAGAAATATTGTGAAAAGGATGTTGGTGATGACTTGCTGACATGCACTTGGTAGGTGTTGTTCTGGCAAAGGCACAAAAAACTCTATCGGATGTTCCGATGCTGCAGCTGCGGGTTTGGCAGAGGAAGGTTTTTGGATCGCCTGAAAGCCGTTTCCGTAGCGCTACACCCCCGAAGAATTGGATTACAATTGAGGCAGTGGAGCAGAAATGGGGAAAAGTTACAGCGAGCTGCAGTATACAGTAACCCGTCCGGCCAGATATTCCGGAGTCTATTGCAAAGTCAACGGGTTGTACTGCCCCACCAACTGAGCCAGAAAGATACGACAGAATTATTCACTATCATAGACGCGTTTACTTAATACCCAAGCCACATGTCGCCGGTAAATCCCAGCTCGCTCAGCTCAGGCTCCTTTCCTAATAGATCTGTGTTCTCTCTCGCCTTTGCAAAAGCTGCATTATATGTAAACGCGATTTGTGCGGCTTGCTCTTCCATAAACAAAAACAAACAAACAAAGAGAAAACAACATGGCATTGAATTAATTCTACTTAAATTTAATTTAAATTTCAGCATTGATTCAAGTTAAATTTCATTCGCAGCTTGCAAGCACCAAGTGAGATATTTTAGAGAGACAGAGAGCACGTTTAAGAATCTCCCATTTACGGGGTATGGGTTTAATTCAGAGCGTAGCCTAGGTTATAGAATGGCGCCAGCTGTACGGCACGCTCGTGTCGTTCCTTGTAACGGGAGAATTGTAAACACGCGTTTGGTGCTTTCAAATGTAAGTTATATTAACTAAGTGATGGGAGATCCGAATGGAGAGGAGAAATTACAACTTAAAGGTTAGTTCTGTGCTTTGCTTAAAATATTCTGCAGAAAAAAATTGTCTACTATTGAAACGTCGGTCCAAGCTCGTGTATGCTTCTATATTTTTGTCTTTACGTATCTTCCAGCCAGCCCTTTTGGCGTTCCCTATAATGATATGCGGTTTTGGCACTGGCTACTGGTCTTTTCCACAACGGCTAGTCGTTTTCTGGTCTCTAGCATCGGAATTAATCTAAGAAGAGGTTTTTTGGGTTCTTTTCCCTTGCTCTTTCCCTTGTGTCTCGCATTTAAGATCCACGACATAAGCTACTGGAACCCCTTATAAAGCAAGGCAAATTTGATTCAAAGATTCTCGTTCTCTGTGCAATATAATGAAATTGTATTGTGACCGTGGCATGGGATGTATAAATCCACTCTACCTGCTGATTTTCATGTCTAATATCTGTTTCGCTAATTCTTTGCATAATGTTCATGTTATGAAAATTTTTGTTTTCCTGTGAGTATTGGTTTTGCTTTGTGTCTTATTGTGTCTTTTTGTTTGTTTAACTGAGCTACTTGTAAAAGCTGTAAGCAAAACCAAAATATTCGCGGAAAACAGTTTGTTGTTGTTTGTTTACCTTAGCTTAAATGTACTCCAAATGGCGGGTTTCGCCAACTCTTGCCGCGAGAGGCGTAATTTGGCAAAAGCTCTATATCAATCCTTTTTGTATTATTATTTCATATTACAGAACGTGTTGAGAGCGACACGTAGCTGTATTATTATCTCGTCATTGTTTATGCCGGAGATTTAAAGCCCCCGGGGATTTATAAGCTTGCGTGTTAAATAAAAGAAATGCACACGTGTTCCAAGATTCGCTTGAAAAGAATAAAGCGGCGAAATAGAATTATTTTCTTCTTGGTTAAGCAAAGCTGGGAGCTTAGGAGTTAATGGAGCGATGGAAAGCGGTAGTAACCCACCATGCTACCGTAAGCTTCTATTACATTTCTTGGTATATACGCGTCTCCTCAATTCTGGATTGGGGGAAACAACTCCTTAAATTTCCTTGTGTGCAATTAACAATGGAGGAAGGGGGGAAAGGCTAATCTTTTGGACTCAGGAAGGAATGCAAAACGGAGTCAGAGAGAAAAGGGAGGGCTGCTAATTGCATTCAAGTTGCTTGACAAAGTGCACAAACTGGAAAAACGAATAATAGAACTTAATTAGCTATATCATAGGAGGGTTTTGGGAGTTAAGCTTGGCATACGACATAGGTTCTTCTTTTTGTGCGTTCAATACTGCCGTCTAGAGCGGTCTTAGCCAAATAGAAATGGGGTTTTGTATGTAGAGGGACCGAAAGGGTGACGGGGCTACGATTTGTCTGGGCAGAGCATCCCAAGTTTTGTCATTTGACAAGCGTCGCCGTCGACGCCGCTTGGCCCAGGCCAGAAAGTCAAAGAACAGCAGCAAAGCGATAACGGCCCAAAGGACAGACAGAATTTGGTGGTCTGCTGTACGACAAAGGCGACGCCTGTAGATGGATGGATGCAAAACAAGAGGGGACCTCATGGCGGACGCTTTGTTGTACTCCTCTTTATCTCCCTATATCTGCCACGTGGACGCTTCTCTGTTTCTGACAGCCTCAATCATTCCTGCGGTCGACTCTACTAGATCTCCCTATTTCTTACATTCCATTGGAGTTATAACGCTTGTTCTTCTGCTCCATAAGTCCCGCGAGCGGTACAAAGTCACGTGTAATAAGTCACCCCATGTCTTTCCTTTTTGGTTTACAAGCTATGTAAGAATCCATGTAAGAATCTGAATACGTTTGCCCCCAGGTAAACGTATGCAGATTTTTACATGGGGGATCGTAATTGCGTTTTGTACTGATGACTGCGTTGCCCGTTCCCCCACTGAACGTTAGCAAAAACGAGATTTCCAGTTGTAGAGATAGCATCGTGGTAATGGGCAATTTAGTGGCTGAAAGTGGGATCATAATCTAGTGTCGGTCTATAATCATTGTTATGGCTAGAAGTGGTAGGTACGTTAGAGAGACCCAGCATGTGAACAATGCTATTGTCGGGAGTGCGAGTACAGTAGGCTATTGGATCGCCGTTTTGCGGCTTTGGCGGCCTTCTGTGGGACAACGTGTAATCGTTCGCAGCAAAAGCACCAAGTCATTTATAGCGTGCAGACGCAAGTCAAATAATATAGGACATAAAAGTTCCTGGGTCGGAAATAGGTTAGCACTGAAAGTTAACCGGGTTTTCTGGTTGCGGGATAATTGGTGTGGGCGTTGATGAGACTGGAACATGCAACCACGCACGACAATCAAGATTAAGAGCAGGAAAAGGTTTGAGGTTTAAGGGGGGTGATTTCTGGTTTGACTTGGGCTTAACGAGATCACGTGGTAAGAGCCCGTCTGCCCTGACATAAGAGAGTGTGGCGGAGAATGGGTTGTCATTAAGATAGGTATTTTATCAGAGCGTCGTCATGCCAAGACGCCAGGAACGCCCTACAACTCCATTGACTTTGAATAACAACCTCGCTTTAAAAAAAAATAAACCCTCACCGCGGGAGAACTCATAGAGGAACGGCGTTGCGTGTGCGTTCACTTATGTTCAATTCGGGTACCAGAGCAGGCTGAGTTAGCATATGTTAAAAACAGGTTTTCTATTATTATTTTTTTGAAAAAATACTGGAATTCCTTTCCATTTTCCGGAGGATCGATTTACAGTTCAGCCTGGTTTCCCCTTTGCGCCTTTGATATTTTACGGAGACTGATATGGGAATGCGGTATAGCAAATTTCACCCTGGTGAGATGAACTTGCCCCACTTGAGCAGCAGAACCCAAAGGAATAAAATTGAACCTTTTGCTTCGCTTTCCTCGTTTCATATAGTTCCATATAGACCAAGTGACCCTCTGGAAAAAGAGGAAAGTAAATTGAAAAAAAAGAGATGAAGAAAAAATGATCCAAAGAAAGGTCGTTTCTTCTATTGCCTTTTTTGTAGAGTGGCAAATATCTCGATAGAATCTAGCAAAGGGGAGCCATTGTGCCTAAAAGAAGGTAATCTGTGCACAACTCGGTTAAGAGTTTAGTTTCCTTTTTTTCTACAATTGACTCTCCAAGGCAGTACTAGAAAAAAACGGTCTAAAAAGAAAGAGATTGTTGAATGCGAGCTATGAATTCACACTTCAGAGTCCCAACCCCCCAGTTGGAGGGGGGGAGGACATTTTTTGGTGTGTTGTTATTCATCTCTCAGTTTTAATTGGGAAACAAAATCCCAGAATTTGTCTCTTACTGCTGACGGAATTATGATGCTGTGAAACTTACCTTGCCATAACGAACTAACGCGATGATTGTAATTAGGTTGCCTGGAATGCCCACCAAGATAAAAATGACACAGGCGGCGACAGCGAAATTGAGGAGCGAGTCAGGATAGTTGTGGAACAAGAGATGATGATGATGTGGAACAGTTGCGAATGAATCATTGGCCAGAGTGTAGTTATTGATGCTACTCCATTCCTCCATGACTGTTTTCGGAAGCACATCGACAGGGAACCCACTTTGGAAGTTTCGCCGGAGACTGACCCTGATTAGCCTTGTGTGAGCTTCGTTGCTGCTTAACCCTCCCCCTCCCCCCAAGTCCAATCAGTTGTGGGTTGCCGTTCACAACATTACGCGGTCTACGTACATCGACGGAGGTAGCGGAAGTTGCGGTTGGTTATCTTCGTAAGTTGGGGGTAAAAAAGAAGTCTTTGATAATGAAACAAGCACTATGGCCTTTAATTAAGTTTGATTTAGGAGACAGAGACAGCTGGGGACTAGGACCAGTACTGGTTTACATTTTCGGGCTCCAAATGCGCAATTGGCAAGGATCTTTTTCGGCTGGTCATGAAACGGGAGACACATTTTGCACTGCCTGTGACGAAGCCAAAATGAAGCTTAATACTAGCATAGTGCAGACGTTGTACACCCTTCCCTATTGATCTAGTTACGTTATAGGATCCAAGGAAAGGTAAATCAGCTTTTAAGTCATCCGAAACGTTCACATTTATGACTCTTTGGCGAACACAGACGGCTCCACTTTGCTCTTAAATTTGGATGTTTAGGGGGAGACGGCTCATGCCAAAAGCCCAAGTTTTTTTCAGGGTAAAATAACTTTAATGTTGACCGTATATTTCACTTTCTTTTTAGAGGGTTCAGCTTTTCAATTAAGTTACATTTAGCGCGGCTTCAGTTTCAGCAACGGATTTTGTGCACCTTTGCTCCTCGCAGGATGGTTCCCGACGCTTTTTCCCCCCCTTCTTTATAGTGTCGCTCCTAAAATTAGATTTTCTCAGGACAGGTGTTTGCACAATGTGTCCCGCACTTGGTGACTACCGCATTCCCCCCCACCACACACACGCCTTTAGGGGAAAGAGAAATGGATCCTCCAAGCCTTAATTTTTTTCCTTTGAGAGCGAGAAACGTAGTTTGTATTTTGTTCTACTTTACTTTAGCAAGTTTGTAAGATACATAGTACAGAGAACCCAATTTCAATCGTAGGAAAGATTCCTGGGACACGTGACACGATAGATTCATTTCCCGTTTAGCGTGAGTATCCTTTTCTTGCGACAAAAAGATAGTCTTACGATTTTAGGAGTAGTATATGTCCCGAACTGACGATCGGGACTAGGAAAAGGTGGCACAAAACACACAGCTAGCCCTCAGCAGAGAAGGTGGTACACTGTCCAACCGTATGTTGGAGCAACTTGGTTAAGAAGCGACGCCGCATCGGCTCTGCTCGTGTACTACGACGTCCAGGGAAGATGCGCAGGCAAGCGCAGCAACTCGCTTGTCGCCCACAAAGAAGATCTCAAGCTCCATTACGCAGCGAATGCTCTTAAAAAAAATGACAAAAATTTGCTTATCGGTTACGTTTTTATGCTCAGCTCCCGAGTTCCGGTTCGCCTTTTGCTTGTCTACCGTTTTCCACAACTCGACTTTATTGTTACCAAACTTGGTAAGTCAAACAAGTGTTCTTTTTATTTACATGTAAACTCGCTGCTCTCCCGGCGTGGAGTTTATAGACTGAAAATATGAAAGCTAAGCGTTTTGTAGGTCAGTAATACCACTCCCGAAAACTTGATCAGCAACGCTTAGAACAGGGTTTTTCAAGTAGGGCGCGAAGCGATCCCGATTTGGGTATTCTGAACACGTTAAGACTTACATGATGCTTTCCTTTTTTATTTACTACGTGATAGTTACCATATGCGCAAAATTTCGGCATTACACGCTTCTCGCGTTGCACAATATGTTATGCGTGGCACGCGGCCAGGAAGCTTGTGAAGTCAGCAATATCATATAGGAGTGTTAGTTTAGCAGTAATACGAACAACCGTAACTAAGGAAAGAACTAAAGAAAGGGAGTCAAACGGAAATTAGCCTTTACTAAGACGCACACTAAAAGCACTGAAAGCTAAAATAAGACTTTCCTGTGAACGCCAGAACCTGCATCCTTAGCAATCTCAGCTATTCGGTGGCGTGCAGGTGTCACAAAAATTTCTTCGCAGTCTTGAGCCCCAAAACCAAACCATAGCTCTAATCTTTCGGACACGTTACGGTGAAGTCAAATTGAACTTGGTGAGCTAGTTTAAATTCGTCGCGTTTTTAGTCGCTCGAAAGAAAAAATAAGGAAAATGCTGTGCATCGAATCGCTGGTGTCTTTGCGTTTGCCGCCTTTATAGTAGCTCCACGTTTCTCGCCGACGTGTGAAGCTGTCATCCTTAGACTTGGAAACACTTTGGCAACTCGGAGCTGCTATGAGTCGTAGGAGCTCTGGGGTTGGAGACGCAAATTACTACATACATTGCTGCAGCAGACCCACCAATATCTTGGAAGGAAGTCTGGAATACCCAAATAAGTTTTAAGAACATCTGTTTAACTAGCTAAGAATGTTATATTCGCTGAGTTTCGCTTGTTGTGTATTAATCAGCTAGGATACAAAGCAGATAAATGTAACAAGAATGGATTTACATTACATTTGATAAGTACGTCATTAATTGTGTTATTGTAGTTTTGGTTAGCCTTGAGGAAATATGTCGTGGTGGGTTTGCCATGGAATCTATGCAAACTGGGGAAGTTATGGACACCAAAGGAAGAGGATGTGCGGCAGAGAACTTGGGCGAGAGCAAGGAAGTGCCTTAACTCAACTACGTCTTTTTTTGGTCGACCAAGCTTCCCGCTTCCTTTTCATAAGAGAAACTTCTCATATTGGTCCACTCTCCGAGTTGGAACACATCACTTGGCGTTTGACGCTACGTCTTGCAGCCTTAAAGCTGGGCAGGCTGTCTGGCCTGGAGAAAAGTTCATTAATTACAGTGGATCCAAAGTTGCCACAAGCAAGGGAACGTCGTTTGCATTGGGAATGTCTGTCTAAATGAGTGAGGTAAGCCATGGATTTTTTTTCCCTTAAGTTTTACGATTCAATTCCCGAAACTTGGAATGAAACTGTTTTGAAGTTGGCCAGCAAAAACTCCAGCCTGATTTCGGTAATGTATTTGATCCAATAACGCTCTCGGTCTGTTTCTGTTTTGCCTGTGACTTTTATTGCAGCGACTCCATCGAAACTGTCGCTTCTCTCAAACTCACACTCTTTTGTTTTTTCTCGTTTTCTTCTCTGTTAGCTTAAGCTTGCGTTGAGGAATTTAATGACTTTTACAGCCATGTGACTGTGACTGCAAGGAAGATAAAAAAGCCTGGCACTGACTTTTTGAATGCTTTAAACATTTCACCCCCAAAAGCTTTGTTAAAAACGTCCGGTTTAGCAATATATATCCGTTTAGGGAACTCGCTGACGCGAGTGCGGTTAATGGGGTCTTGATGGAAAGTGAAGAAATCCTGTCAACTTCCTTCCTTCTTAGGACCTAAGCCTCACTTTGAAAAAAAAACGAGTTGTAATTACTGCCTAAAAGGGGATCATTTTCCTCGCATAAATTGTCTTTTTGTTCGTCGGAATTGTGACCCTTCTCTCACTTTGGATTGTGTATTCTGGGTGCCCTAGACCATGGTGCGGGAACGAAAATCATTAAGGAGAAAGGGCTCAAAGACTAATTTGATTAGGGGGAAATATCGGGCATGAGTCTTCATAATTTTTCAATTTTTAATTTTTTTGTCTCGAGTCTTGATTACATCTTCCAAAAATTATTTCCCCTCGGAATACTCCCAAGAACCTTACTAAACATGAGCAAATGGACACATCCCAAGATCAAAGTAAATTGCTCTTTTCATGTTGGTGTTGCTTGGGATCTTCCTACTACCAATATTTGGAGAAGGGCAATAAGCAAACCAAACTCGCTCGGGGTGTTTATTTTGCTGGTCTGGATCCTCGACATCTTTCCTACTTAACTGCCTGTTTGGCAGCGGAGAAGGCTGGCCGATCAGACAGATCAGCATCAGTGGGATCAGAAAAGGACAGCGAGTCTTCTAAAACTCTACTTGCACCCAAACGAGCAAAAAGTCTTCCAAGTATCGAAACATTAGCTGGACAGCTTTCTTCGCTTTTTTGCACGTGTTTTCCCCCGTTTCTTCCGCTTCGATTCTTAATGGAAGCAAATCGATATGCTTTGTTTGTCCTTGTCGGAGATATCAAGCACACAGGACTGCCGAAAAGACCTGGTACAAAAGAAATGACGTGCTACTTGTGCACATAGTGCACAGCCCTTCCCAAAGCTTTAGGGATTGACCCTCCTAGTTTAATGAAGACAAGAGACCCAGACACACACACACATATACAACTCCCCATACATTACAAACATTCTATAAAGACTTGGAAACCAACTAGGTTTCTTCCCTATCCAGTCTCGCAGCTGGGGAAGATCCCAAGCTCCTTAATTAGTTAGTGTTATTCTCCTAATCAGGCTAGGATTCCTAGCCGGGGTCGAGTTACTGTTAATTTGTGGAGGAGATCAAAGTATCGTTGAGGGCTCGAAGTTGAAGCAGCTAGAAAAAATGACGAAAGCAGTTGACAGAGCAAAGTTCGGATCGAAACGCCTTCTGAGTGGCTGACACGAAGGCCAAGCGCTAATTGTATACACAACCAGCCTAGCAACTTTGCTCTCTTTTAGGGATGAAAAGAGACATAAGTCGCCGAAGTAAAGAACGTATGCAACAGATAAGATGCGAGGGTACAGTATGGAGAAGACTTGAAACAAGAGTAGGCAAAAAAGGTGTCACGGCGTCGTTAAGTGCCTCTCTGCCACTCCCAGTTTATATGTGTGCAACAGTCGTACGAGTGTGTGTATGTCTGTGGTACGAAAATGAGGGGAACCAATTTGTGCTGATGTCTTCTCCTGGCGTGGGAAACGCGTAAGCTACAGCTTATAGTCGAATCACTCTGGTGTTAGAAAGGAAAACAACAGTCGTTTAGGGAACTTTCCACAAAACCGAAGATTACATTAGTTCGCACGTGTTGGCATTTTAGGTGCTCAAATGGGTTTAGTTGTGTATAGCAATACCTTTAGTGAAAAGTGGGAATTTGGGGAAAATAACACACTTGAATTTGATATTGGTTTTGTAGCTAGGGTAACTGAAAACCCAGTTAAGTTCAGATTTAATCATTGCGTTCAATTTACTTTTTGTTATATCAGTAAATCATTAAGAAGCCTTGGTAACGGACCTAAGAGCCAAAGCCATGGCAACCGAGTCTAATTTGAGCACAGCATTCGGACTCGTCACCGAGTTCACTTTGACGAACGAGACGGAAGATATTCCTGAAGAAGACGATCCTTTTCTCAAGTAAGTTGTAGGAAGTGACGCCTGTTGTACTAAATTATTACTTTTTTTCGTTCGCATGATAGGTGTTCGTATGGGCTTAGGATTTTGGCGGCCGTTATCACCATTTTTATCATAATTATCGGAATCTGCGGAAATGTGCTAACGGTTGCGGCCTTGATCGTTAGTCCTCGTGTTCGCAATGTAGCGGCCACATTCATAATAAGGTAACATCTCTCCAATCCGACTTAGGACCGAGTTATACCCTAATCCGTTCATTGTAGTTTGTGTGTAGCGGATTTGTTGTTTTGCGCCACCGTGATGCCTTTTAGCGTTGATCGCTTTATTCACGGCAGAGATCGATGGGCCAGAGATACCGCTTTGTGCACTCTACTGCCTCTTGTCCAGTATGCCAACGTGGGTGTGTCGCTTCTCTCCATTGCTGCGATCACCTTAAATAGGTAAAGAGTCCTTATCCGAAGTGTAAGGCTTAGATCAACTATTCATTACTTAATATGTTCTAAGGTATACTATGATTGCTCACACCCGTGTATACAAACGGGTGTATACCAAGCAGTGGGTGGCTTTGATGCTGACTTTCACGTGGGTTTTCAGTTATGGATTGTTAATACCAACGTTAGCGGAACGATGGGGTAAACTTTATTTCCCATAACTCTTTTTTTACAATCCAGTTGCTTGTCGTCATGACAAATTTTTCAGATTATTTATGGCTTCCGAACTTTTTGCATTACCCTTGATACCCAAAGGGTTTTTGGCTGTAGTTAGCGAAAACTCGGCTCAGTAGCCTTTTTTCCTTTTCTTTTTTTCTTATTCCGGTGTTGGGAACATCTTTCATGTTTGGCGTGGAGTGGAGGCTCAGCCAGAATCGGCGTGGGCGATGTAGGACTTAGAAAGCTTAGTAGCCGAGGGTCATCCACAAGAGCTATCCATCATTCTCACCTTAATATCTGCTTTGAAGTTCCTTTCGGTGTACTTTCCTGAGCCACCCGGATTTATTATACGATCACTTTTGCTTTTGCTAGCCGTAGCATAACTCCATCAGGGGGAAGAAAAATTACGGTTCCCGTGTTAAGATTGGGCTGTACTCAGAACAACACTTGTGGGGCTGCATGATCCATGGTATATAAAATTAGCAATCTTCGGGGAAATAATTGCCCTCTAGTGGCCGGAAAGGAGCACTAAGATTGCACTCAGTAGAATATCATTCATGACAGGCATCAGCTCAGAATGAGTTAGCTCTTACAAAAGGAAGACATCATAGACGGCTTATTGGACGGAATATTTTCTTTTGTCATTTTGTTTAACATATATCTTTGCGTTACGTGATGAATGGTTAATCAATATTGTCTCTTTTTGACATCGTTCCAGGCAAATTTGGGTACGACGAAGGTCTCCATTCATGCTCAATCATTCCAGATGACAAAAAAAAATCTTCCAAAACGGCGTTGTTTGTGATGGGATTCCTGATACCGTGTTTGACCATTATTGTTTGCTATGCCCGCATTTTCTGGGTGGTTCGCAGGTAAAAGGGATCATTCCTTCCAGGTTATTCATGTATTTTTTTTCCAGTTCTGAAAGACGACTTCACGTTCATGCAGACCGTGGTATATCGTCTAAAAAACAAGGAAGTGAATGGAGAGTCACCAAGATGGTATTAGCCATATTTCTGTCCTTCGTTGTCTGTTACTTACCAATTACGATTATCAAAACAGCGGATAAACAAGTGAAAGTTCCCGGTAAAAACTTTTCAATATTATATACTACCGAAAAAATAACCCAAGGATTGCGTTATAGATGCCCACGTGTTTAGTTATGTCATGATATATTTCTCTGCTTGCATTAATCCCATAATCTACTTCTTCATGAATCGGCAATACCGCAGAGCGTACAAAAACGTGTTGTGTTGCCAGTTACCAGAACAGCAGTCTAGCACAAGCGTTACAGGTATTAGAATGTTCCATGTAAAGAAAAATATGTTTCAAAACTGTCTATGTGCTTAGAAAAGTCGAACCCCCACGCACGAACTACGGTTTCCCACATGTCATTGAACGCGGTTAACATTCACAAGGTAGAAGAGCGTACGACGCACGAGCCGAAAAAGTGAAATCAGTATTACTAGAGGCCCTAGTGCCTTACATTAGTGTGCCTTTAATGTTCCATACTAGCTTCGTACTTTTAAACGAGTTAAACTGTTTAATCGCATTTGTAAATTGGCGGCAAGTTAAAAAGTAACAAGACTTAAAGGAATATGTGATGAATACATCAATCTTTTATCGTTACGTTATTTAGTTTGTTCACCAATCGTATAAGGCCATCTAGTGCATAGATTGTAAGTTAATGTCTCCTCAATCTGCAGTTATGCGGTTCGCATCTGCTACAGCATTTAGCTTGAAAGAAAATGGTAGAAGAAACTTAATCCATCAAGACAGCAGTTGATAAAACGATTTCAAGTTTTAACGACATTTTTTTTTTATTTTCAGTGATCTGATTGCATGTGGATGATGGGGGAAATAGTACAAAGAGTGGGTGTGGAATGTGGATTGTTGTCGTAATCGTCATGAGTACTCGGTCGGAATGTGTTTACCAGCGGCGGTTCCAGACATTTCTTTGGCCTTGATTAGGGATACCCCAAGTGCGTCCACCCCAGCCCAGAGCGCGTCCTCCTTGAGTAGGCAAAGCAACATCCCGACCCCATCGGTGGCCAGATTTCCCGACGTTTCCACGACCACCCCAACCGTTAACTGCCAAACGATTCTCTTCCAGAGCTTGATCGTGCTCTGCAACAAGATCAACCAAGTCGAGGCCACGCACTCCGCGTTTACCACCCCAAGACCCGCCATGGTTTCCACCCCAGGATCCTGTTCCCATGTTTCCGCCTGAATGTCCCCGGTTGCGAATTTCCTCCGCAAACTGGTCAGCTAAAATATCCTGGTTTTCTTCAACTAGAAGAAAATCATCAGCGACATCCCGACGTCCGCGACCCCAAACACCACCACGGTGGCTTCCACCAATGTGTGAGCCGCCATGTCCACGAAGATGATGTGGTGCGGGACTCAGGTCGCCGGCTAGCGCTACCGTGGCAACTGCCAGTAAAATCTGGAAAGTCAAAATACAAATTAATATTGAATATTTGCAGGTTATTTGCAACTTACAAAGAACTTCATGTTTAATTGCTCAAATAAACCTTTGCAAGCTGCTCTGAGTGAGTGGTGCTATATATTGTGGCAACTTACCCTTTTATAGTACCATGAGTGGCCATCAAAACGCACTACAAAAACAAGTACTTCGACTTGTTTTTTTAAAAAGGAGGGTAAAAAGAACTGCTTTTAGATTGTCAAACATGTCCTACGCGTGGTATTGCGGGCTTTCCTGGTCTAAATATTACTTCAAGGAAACTGGATTGTGCAATGAATGTGCGCTTTAGCATCAGCAGACCTAAATTTCGCTACCGGTTTAGTTTTTGCCACGCAGTGAAGGACTTGAAAAACGAATGAAAGAGTTCGTCGACGCCCTTTCAAGTGAAAACGGCACCATTTGAACTTCTCTTTCCTCTTAAACTAGAGTTGAGTTATTCAATCTTGTTCAAAGCGGAGGCAAATAGCTAATCTTCAGTTTTAGCTGTTGAAACTTTAAACTATCTGGAGAATATACTTTTTATTACGTGCCCCAATTGCTGCCACCCAAACTATTTCTTCCAAAAGCCAGGTATATAAGCTTCGGCAACAGATGCAGCTACTTTGGAATCACAGTGCCAATAAGCGTCCTCCAATACCTTCGTGCTGTTGTCGTTTCCACTACTGCGCTGTTCTTCGGGACTTGGACAAACAGGTAATGTTCCGGAAATTAGTGCTAATAAAATTTGTAAATTAAAATATCATTTGTGTTTGCTTACAGTGCTGTAAGGGGCAATTAAACGAATTAGTGGTCATGTTAGATTGGGTGCTGAAAAAAATAATATCTGAAGAAAGAAAAAAGCACATCAAGGAAAAAATTTAAATACAGTATCCCAAACGGTGAAACATGCGAAGACCATGTGGAAAGTCAAAGGTGCTTTATACCGTTAAGACATTGTTTACATTCGTTTCGAAGAAAACAACCTTTTTTCATCGACTTGGCCTCTTTTTCTCAGAACTGCGAGTGTTCGAGTTCAACAAGCTTGCTTTAGAGCACTCGGTACGTGACACTTCAACGATGAAGCACTGTCTCATTATTGCTGCTCTTTTTGCTACGGCCTTGGTAAACTTAAATTAAAACTTATTTAAATATTTCCAGTAATAACGTACGTAGCATATTCTCTTATAGGCCCAATCATCGGATCAAGATGTAAGACAAGGTAATTCGTGATTTCCTCTTAATTAGAGTTTATGGCGACGATATTTTTTTTTTCTTTTGTTTAGAAAAGGTCCCAGATACACCTGCTACTGCTGTAATATTTGGGGTAAAATTTAGCTAGTTTATACTTAAAATCCGCTTTTTTAGTTCCCTTGCCTCTCTAGCGACCACAAATTTGCCGGTAAAATTTGTCGTGCAAAAGGTAACTTATTTTTCTTCTTCATTCAGTTAACTGAACGTCAGTACCGTTCTTTTATTTCTTGACTTTATAGCGAAGGAAGAAGCAACTCTGCAAACCGAAGTAAAAGCTTGAAGAATTTGTATATTTCATCTATATTTAAGCTTCGGTTTTCTTTACTTGACAGATTCCTTACACGGCGGGTAGTACCTTCGTAAGTGTATAAATGTAACTAAACGGTAGTTATAGTAACTAATGGTACTTTTGGTTGGATAGTGTTACGTTAAATGCATCCTGGAACAATTGAAAGCGGTAAGAATGTCTGAATCTTGATTTATTTCCAAATCCTACATTTGTGTTTGTGCGCGCTTCGCAAATCCCACAGATCGACTCTTCCAACAAAGTTAATACGGCTGCTTTGATCGCTGTAATTTCCGTAGCGGATTTGACGGAGACCCAAAAGGCTAATGCTATCAAAATCTTAAAGACTTGCCTTCTTGATACCAAACTATCTGCAATGAACATCAGTAAACACTTGTACATTTATATTTTCTGTTTCTCTAATCAATTTTATATTGGCATACTCGTTAAGTGGGAGGCTGTAAGCAGCCTGCTGACGGACCACCGTTTGATGCTACGAAAGTTGGATCCGACACTGGAGTTAAAGAGAACGTCGAAATGAACGACAAAGTTGGATCCGACACTGGAGTTAAACAGAACGTCGAAATGAACGACAAAGCACGACCACTCTTGTATCCACTCAAAACCAACCAGGAATGCTCAGCCTATGGCAAAGACCTGGGTTGCTTAGGAAAAGCCCTGTCTATGAACGTATACTTGCCATCCATTATTGGATTAGATTTTAACAATGTTCTTCTGAAATTAGAACTGTGGTCCTAAGTGCCTTGCTGGAACCTTTGAAGTCATCGCATAAGCATAGAGAAGCATTTCTCAACAGCATTGTGTGGGCTTTTTATTATTTCTTTTTAATATCAATTATTAGTAGTAGTTAATAGACAGTTAGATTCTAGGAACCTTGATTAAACGTGTACCCGTTACGTTGATACGTATACCCGTTCCGTGTAAAAAGTAGTTGCGAAATGCTTTTGATTCTTGTATTACTGAATAACTACGCATAATTACTGTACCCACAAGATCCAGTGACAGAAACTTCAGTGTTTATTTCTATGTGGAGGGTATTATTTCCTTTGACCTTACACTCGAGTGGACTTTTTTCGTTTTTTTTTCCCTTCAGGTGTTCCACAGGTAGGCGATCTATTGAATTTCCATTGAATTTGAAAAGCGCGCGCTTTGAAATGGGCCGCAAGGGTGCTCTGCCCAGCTTGCTGGTTGCGGTCTCCCTCAGTCACGCTCACGCTGCCGAACAAGTAATATGTATAAATGGAATTTGATGTTATGATTATTATCTTTTACCATAGTTGTGTTTTAAGCAAAATTATCAATTATTTATCAAAATTGATAACTTACTCTGTGTTTAGCTACGCAGAAAATTCCTGTTCGCTGTTAATCCGTAAGCATTAATTTAGCTACTTTTGCTTCGTGGAGTTTTGGAGTATTTTGAGTGAGCTGTTTTACTTCAAAACTTTTGGACGTGTAGACGTTTTATTACGTTTTGTTACATTTAGACTGGGCATGTCAAAACAAGATCCCGGTGACTTTGTTCTTTTGTAATTTTTTTCCCGCTCCTGTTAGCAATTACTATTATTTTTAGTTATTAGGAGACATATCCTTAAGTCTGCGCCTGTTTTGCAATGAAGCCGAGTGAAAACATGGCGTGCCACGTAGGAGGGTTACGTATGGGATTGAGGAAAGGGTTGCTTAAAATGTATTGAATAGTTTAGTATAATATAATAGACCCATAATAGTGAAATAATTAAAATAGGTCAGTCCTCCTTACGTCGCGGTTCCATCGTCCTTATGGCGTAATTATTATAGCGAATTCAACCCGTTGCTATACTTTTGGCACTGAGTGCCAGTTTCTTATGTCCCGATTTGCTGGTGGCGCACTGGCGGCCCTACCAACTGAATTCGCCATTAATTCAGCTTGATGTTTGAATCTCTTGGTGGTTAGCCAGTGAGCATAGAGATTCCTCGATTGCGTATTTTATACGCTGGGAGAACTAGTACCAAATCCGTAACTGCACGAATCTCTTGGTAATATATAATCTACCCTGTGTTTGTATGAATTCTGCCCTAATAGATCTACTTTAGGTGTTATTTAACGGTAGTGATTTTCTGGTTTGGACAAGGGGTTCGTAAATCGGTTCCTTCGTGAACGAAGTTATAAGCTAGATGCAAACCCCTTGGATTTGGGCACACAGTAATAAGAGGAGAAGAAAATTAAACTCTGATGTTTCTTCTGGCTCAGAATGTGGTGGGTATATGCATTTCAATTATTCTTCAAATATTCTTCCAATTATTATCCCTTCCAGCTGCAGTTTAAGGCAATATTGACACATTGGAAGCATCAGCTCTGCTTTACACTGCACCTGTCAGCCTGGCATGTCCGACCTTTCGGCGTTATGTCTAATAGTTATAAGACTAAGCCCCTAAGCTTGACGGGCGTTTTATTGTCAACGCTCGTTCAACTCAGCCAGTTGAACGGCGGACTCCTGTCAACGAGGGCAGTTCAACGGAAGACCTGGTGAACGGATCAGTTCACAATAAAACGCACCCCAAGTAACGTGTTCAAATCAAACTAATAATTACACGCGTGGCCCTACCCACCACTTTTTGTGATTGGTGGAAACAGGCCTGTCAGCCAGAAAAGTTGAGCGCTGCTGAACTCTTGACACGATAGTTTCCTGACAGGAGTGCTAGCCATGTCAACGGTATTGCACATGCGGCTTGCCTGCCAGACAGACTGTTGACAGGGGCAGTGTAAAGCAGGCTTCATGATGTTCAGCAGAGCAGCTTTTGGGTTCGTCTGTGTGTATTGTATAATATTTTATAATTGAGTAGAATTGCAACGTTGGTTTCCCGGTTTCTTCTAGACGATAACCGTGTCGTACGCAATTAAGCCATTTTGTTGGTTTGTTTCAAAAACTTTATCCCTCCCAAACATTATTCTAAAATTATGATAATGAGATTTATTCTTTCCCAACGAAATTCCTTATTTGCCCATTTGTTGTACACAACATTCGCCGTAAAATCTAGTTTCCAAAAGTGTTTTGATGTACGATTTGTAGCATTCGAAATAAAAGCGAAAATTTGGTGAATTTGTGCAAGATTTTCAAAAAATCCGCTTAAAGGGGTGGGGCCTACCAAAAAAGGACGAATCCTATTGGTGGATTTGGCCAAAAAGTTATATCAATGAATGAATGTTATATCAATGATCGGAACTGATCTAAGATCGGGACTGATCTAAGATCGGAACTGATCTGAGATCGGAACTTATCGGATCCCGATCGGTTCCGGATTGATCGGATCGGGACTTTGGTTGGGGGTTTTATGTATGCTTTTTCAGGAAAGCCCTGAAAGCTTTTTCAGGGCTTTTCTCCATAAGGAATAATGTTAAATGAAGGGGGTCCCCTTGAAATGATCTCCGTTCTCCGTAGCTATAATAATTTATTTGCTATTCTTTCTACATAAAAAGTCCCCAAATTTCAAGCACTGACTTAAGACTTTTTATTTTTATCTTAT